>CM054997.1:2227047-2446525 GCA_029030765.1 Salix suchowensis | reverse complement strand
ATGGTTGAATTGTAGCAAGTTGTAATTAACCGAGAGTGGAATTAATTATCGTCCACACGTTTTATTTCCTGTTTAGATTGTAAGGCTCTAAGCCATTTGTAATTTCCTATTCTGTAATAGTCTAACTATATAAGAAGCAATGCTTCCTCCGTAATTACTAAGACAGATTAAATACAACAGATCAATTCTTGAAATCTTCATGGTATCAGAGCGGGTTGTGTAAAAATCTGCAAACCCACAAACACACTGAATCAAGAAACCCAAATCTCTGCAAAACCTAAAAAAATCAAGAACCCTAAATCTCGGCAAACCCACTAAAGTCAAGAAACCCAAATCTCTACAAACCCACTAAAATCAAGAACCCCAAATCTCTGCAAAACCCACAAAATCAAGAACCCCAGATCTCTGCAAACAATGACCACTGAATCACCTTCTCAAACCGAATCACCATCCCCTATTATACACGTCCAAACTGAAAGCCCAGGCTTTAATGCTGGTATAATTCTCACAGAGACCAATTATGACACCTGGTCTCAAATCATCGAAATGCGAGATCATCGTCGTGAGAAAGCTGGATTATATCATTGGCAACTCACCGCAACTGATGCAAAGGACCCTCTTACTCCAAATGGTATCGTTTGAAAACCCGAGAAGATTAAAGGTCGGCTACTCACGTCTATGAACTCAGAGATCATGAAAAGGTATCTTCGCCTACGCACTGCCAGAGAAATATGGAATGCTCTTACGAAAGCATTCTATGATGGATTAGATGAAACAAAAATTTTTGCTCTCAATCAACGTGCCTTCACCACTCGCCGATCAAATCGGCCTCCGCCTACATATTACGGTGAGTAGGTTGAGATATTTCAAGAACTAGACTACGCGTGATAAAGTGAAGATGAGAGACCCGGAAAGATATTGTTATGTATAAAGCAGCGAGTTGAAAAATTAAGAATACATATTTTCTTGAATGGCCTTGATCGCTGAATTTGAACAAGTACAAGGGGAAATTACGCGCATGGACCCAAGTCTCGACCTTGAAAGCACATATGCCTATATTCGTCGAGAAGCAAATCGCGAATTCTCTTAACCAATGACTCGACTACACGACCTTTCGTGGCCATGGTAGCCCGTCGAAACACCCCTGGCTCGACACTCGGCTCCATGGCAACATCATACAGCTTTGACATTGGAAGCAAGCTGGGTCGCAACTTTGATAGTAGTAACAAACACCACGGCTCAACTAAATATTGCACGCATCTGTGGAGGTCTTGGACACACAAAAAAACCCGTCTGCTATGAGTTGATTGGATATCTGAATGGTGGGATCCATCCAAAGCACCACAACGAAAAGGCCAGGGCGTTACCCACATCACGCCTCTACATCCATAGCGGTGGGTTTGGAAACTCTCCTCAAAGCAGACGCCACTGCGCCTTTGCATACCTCCTCGAAATGCCCGAGTGCGTAACTTGATAAACCCACACCTAGTGAATCATGTGAATGGATAATTGATTACGGGATCAAGCGATCATATGTCCTTTGATACGTCCTCTGTCTACGAATTGAAACAATCGAAAAAAAGTGTTGTGTCCACGAGCAAATGGAACTCAAGCCAAAATTATTGGGAAAGGTTCATTCTCGTTAAACAAATTGAATTTGGACTACTGTCCTTATAGTCCCTTCCTAAATTTCAATTTAATATCACGTCTCACAAATTACTATCTCTCCGAATTGTATTGTAATTTTTTGGCCCGACCATTGTGTGTTTAAGGACATCAAGACAAGGAAGACGATTGGTTGTGGTACTAGAAAGGGGAGGCTCTATTATCTTGATCTCACCAAGTCTAGCTCAAATGCATTGGCGAAATCACTATCAGTCACCAGTTCATCATCTTTGTCTGAAATCTGGTTGTGGCACAAACGATTTGGACACGTTTCTTTTGGATATTTGAAACATTTGTTTCCAGACTTATTCTTAAACACATCCCAACCATTGCTTAAATGTGAAACATGTGAATTGGCAAAGAGCCACCGTGTTCCTTTTTCCCCAAGTTTTAATAAAAGTCCATTTCCTTTTTCCCTTATACACTCAGACGTATGGGGACCTGCCAAGGTTCCAACGTTGAATGGATCACGTTATTTTGTCTCCTTCATCGATGATCATAATCGGATGACATGGGTATGTTTGATGAAAACAAAGCAAGCTGTGTGCTCACTCTTTAAGCAATTTCACTCAATGGTTGCTACCCAGTATCAAACTGCAATTCAGGTTCTACGCACTGACAATGGCGGGGAGTTTGTCAATCATGAAATGAAACAATTTTTACAGTGCCAAGGCATAATCCACCAAACTACATGTCCCTATTCACCCCAACAAAATGGAATTGCCGAAAGAAAAAACCACCACCTCTTGGAAATGGTACGAGCCACATTATTTGAAGCCAACATGCCCCTTCATTTTTGGGGTGAGTCCCTTACTACTGCCTCATACATCATAAACCGTATCCCATCTCGCAGCCTAGACTTCCACACACCACTTGAAACAATAAACCAAAGCCTGTCATCACCACATACACCAAACCTTCCCCCAAAAGTCTTTGGCTGCACTGCCTTTGTTCACATACCAAAATAGACCCGTCATAAGCTTCAATCGTGTGCCATCAGGTGTGTCTTTGTGGGATATGGTCTCCATCAGAAAGGATACAAGTGCTTTCATCCACCTACTAAGAAATTGTATGTCACAATGGATGTGAAATTCCATGAGCATCAGATGTATTTTCCTACAACAGAAACTAGGAAGACAGCAAAGGATATTGGAGATGAAAATGGTAACATACAGACCCTCAACCACCAAATTGAACACACAAGACATACATTACTTAGCCCCCAAATACCTGAACCTAGAGATACAGCTATTGAGCCTCCAACCTTCGAACTTCAAGAGAGTGACCAAGAATTTGCAACTGAAGCAACTGTACCACAACCTCAATCGTCTCCTCCACTTGATGCTCCTAGTCCTCATGAGTCACCATCTCCTGAAGTACCGCAGGTAAACCTTGAACCTTCTCTTCGCATACTTCCTAACCGTAGCACAAGAGGAATCCAAAGAGTTAGCTATGAACCCGTCCTTACTGCAACTCCTAAATACCCAATAAATAATTATGTGTCATACCATAGACTATCAAAGGCATGTGCATCATTTGGAAATCAATTATCTCTTGTGCATGTTCCTAACAATGTGCAGGAAGCTATCAAGGACCCGAGGTGGAAAGATGCAATGAACGAAGAAATGAAGTCTCTCCAAAGAAATGCAACATGGGAGGTGATAGACTTACCTACAGGAAAAAAACCTGTGGGATGTCGATGGATTTTTTCTGTCAAATACAAAGCAGATGGTAACATTGAGAGATTTAAAGCACGACTTGTGGCCAAAGGATACAGTCAAACGTATGGGATTGACTATGCCGAAACATTTGCCCCAGTGGCTAAGATAAATACAGTTCGTATCCTCTTGTCATTAGCTGTAAATTTTGATTGGCCATTACATCAATTTGACGTGAAGAATGCATTCTTGCACGGGAACCTACAAGAGGAAGTATATATGGAATTGCCTCCAGGATGTCAGTTACAGGTTGAAGGAAGCAAACAAGTGTGTAAACTACGGAAATCATTGTATGGATTGAAGCAATCACCACGAGCATGGTTCGGCAGGTTTACAAACTCAATGAAGGCCTTTGGATATCAACAGAGTAGCTCCGACCACACGTTATTCATGAAGCATAAAAAGGGAAGCTTACAATATTGATTATCTATGTTGATGATATAATTGTGACAGGAAATGACACGGGTGAAAAGGAAGCCTTGCAAACTTACCTCTCGCAAGAATTCGAAATGAAGGACCTTGGACCATTAAAGTACTTTCTGGGCATCGAAGTCTTGAGATCCAAACATGGCATCCTCTTGTCACAAAGGAAATATACAATTGATTTGCTCAATGAAGTTGGGATGCTAGCTTGCAAACCAAGTGACACTCCCGTCGCTGAAAATGTAAAACTCAGTGAACACTCAAATCAGACTCCAGCAAACAAAGAGCAATATCAGAGGCTACTGGGAAGATTGATGTACCTTGCACATACACGCCCTGACTTAGCATACTCACTTAGTGTTGTTAGCAGGTTTATGCACTCTCCAAATGAAGAACACATGAAGGCAGTAATGCGCATCCTACAATATTTAAAGTCCTCTCCAGGTAAAGGTATCATGTTCACCAAAGTAGACGCACTGAATATTGAAGGCTATACCGACGCTGATTGGGCAGGCTCACTTGATGACAGATGCTCCACTGCAGGATACTTGACATTTGTTGGGGGAAATCTGGTTACATGGCGAAGCAAGAAGCAAGGAGTAGTGGCTAGATCCAAAGTCTTTGAGCGAGTATAGGGGGTATGGCTAAAGGTGTGTGTGTGTGAGCTACTATGGATTAAGAACTTATTACAAGAGCTCAAGATTGAACCAACATTGCCTATGAAGTTATACTATGATAACAAAGCTGCATGTGACATAGCCCACAATCCGGTTCAACATGACCGAACAAAACATGTAGAGATTGATAGACATTTCATTAAAGAGCAGCTGGAAGCAAAGGTAATTGCGGTACCTCATGTTCGATCGCAAGACCAAGCTGCGGACATTCTCACCAAGGCTGTCTCCGGAAAAAATATTTCACCAAGTCTTAGACAAGTTGGGCATGAAAGACATCCATGCACCATCTTGAAAGGGGATGTAGCAAGTTGTAATTAACCGGAGTGGAATTAATTATCGTCCACACGTTTTATTTCCTGTTTAGATTGTAAGGCTCCTAAGCCATTTGTAATTTCCTATTACGTAATAGTCTAACTATATAAGAAGCAATGCTTCCTCCTGTAATTACTAAGACAGTTAAATACAACGGATCAATTCTTGAAATCTTCATGAATAACTTTCATTTCTCACAAGGTTGTTTCATTCCACCACACGTGCATTGAATGATTGGGCTACTCATCTTCAGTTCATCCTATAATGTCTTCATCTTGGTGTAGTAGGTGAAGATGGAATTCTGATTTTGCTGCAATTCTACAATGGAACATTGAATTTGATAGTGATGAGAAAATTACCTTGTGAGAAATGTTCTTGTAGATCCAACCAGATTTTAGAAGGGGTTTCAACATAGAGAACACTATTAGCAATCTCTTGGTTTAAGGAATTAAGAATTCAAGACAGGACCATATCATTGCATCGTTGCCATAACATGTTATAGGATAAGTATGGTTTCATTGATGAATCCCAACTTCTTTTTGGCACTAAGGCTTATTAGCATGGAACGTCTCCATATGGCATAATTGGTTCCATCAAGAACCTTTGGAACAAGTGTCATGCTTGGATGATCTGATGTATGAATGAAAAAAGGATCAGAAGGATTTGAGTTTAAAGAAGACATTTTCTAAGGGGTAGTCTGTTGGTTAATACTATTTGAATCAGTATCGTCCTCCATTGGAGGTTTGGTTTGCGGAAGCTTGGTTTTAATGTATATAGGATTTCATGTGCACTGATACCATGAAAAACAGGGTAAATAAGTGCTGAGAAGCAATGTTGACAAAAGTCTTTATTTCTCAATATCATTGTTTACAACTGATCAGCATATATATATATATATATATATATATATATATATATATATATATATACAATCACGTAGCTAGAAAGTCAGAGATACAAGTGATTGAGTCCTATTCCATCACATACAAGTGATTGAGTCCTACTTCATCAATTCATCTTCACAACTTGAATTACGGTGGATAATCTTCAGCAACAATTAACACCAACAGCAGATATGCTTCATCAACAACAGTTAAGCTCATCTTTTCGACTCAGAATACTAGCTTGATTAGTAGTGTTTTTAAACCCAACTTTACCTGTGGTTTACTCCGTGATTCCCAATCCTTTATTTATTTATTAGAACTTGAGCGTATTTAAGTTTCAACAGAGAATTGATATGAAAAAGCACTCAATATCCATTATTTATTTATTTTGAAAATGATGTCATTTAAATTGTTTTTAAAAATAATAAAAGTAAACAGTTCAACTCATTCAACTCATAACTTGAAATTTCCTCTCAGTATTTTAAAATATTACTTGATGGAAGAGTATTTAGTGCTTGTTTGATATACTTAATTAAAAATCTGAATTTTTAATAGTTCTGAAATGTTTTAATATACGGATACTAAGATTAATTGAAAAACAATTATTTTAATGTATTCTTTAAAAAAAATGGTAGCACCATTTCAAACAAGGTTGTAAATTCCATTTTGATTGGTGTTTTGTTTTTTTAATTGGAACAGAATATTTCGGTTTCAAAACAAGTTTTTTGCGTACTTTCTTATTCTGAAACAATTTAACTATTTTCCTTTCCACATCTCATCAGAATGAACTAGATTAATCGTTAGTAGTCTTCCCTGATCTCTTCTTCTTCTTCTTCTTTTGAATATATATTGCTTCAGAAAACAAGCACTTAAAGAACATCAATAGTTGAATCGAGGTATATTATATTTTCTTTTTCCTATTTTATTATTGTTTGGATCTCTTAAGTGTAGAAATTTTATTGAGAAACTTTAGATTTGGATCATTTTTTGTAGTTCGCAAAACTAAATCAATTTGACATTCTCAATTCTTATAATCTTTGAATTCATTGTTTTTTTCTTTTTCATTTCTTTATTGTTTTAACTTCTTATTTCATTTCAACCTTCCGTTTTATAGTTAATGTAACTTCCATTCAATATTTTGACCCTGATCGATCCATTTTTGGCATCATGTTGACGAATCTTTTTTTGTTTTTTCTACAAAGCAACTTGTCAAAATGCTTCGACTGAATGATCTAGTTTTGAATAATGTTGACAGATCTTTTTGGGAATATGTTGAGCAAATGGATGATGGTCGCATGGGGTGTAAGTTTTGTGGGCATGGATTTGCCAAAGATACTTCCATTTTGAGGATTAAATTCCATTTAGCATGACTTAAAGGCTGTAGTGTTAGAATTTTGGACAAGTGTCTCAAGATATACAAGATGCAGCCCATGCAGCAGCAAATGGCCCTCTAGAGAAGAAACTTAAAATCATAGCAGGCTCATGCAAGAACAAGGTCACTAATGCAATTTCACCTTCAGCACAACAACAGAATAATGAAATGATGATGGTACACCAACGACAAGCTCTTTCGCTCGAAGATTGCATTGCTAGAATCATTGTTGAAGATGAGGAGCTTCTGGTTTTAGGTAGCTTTCATGAAAGGCCATCATTTAATCAACGAGATCCATCCCTACCAACAAATGCTCAACTTTGTTCTCCATCATTAAACAATAATGTCATCATGAATGATTCACAAAACTTAAATGGAGTGAGGACAGAGCTAGTGGTAAGTGTTAGAACAAAGCAACGCAGAACTTAACCTTTTATATATGGATGCTGGAAGAACACAAGTGGAGCAGGAGGATGTGGCGAACAATAGTGGAATATTAGTCCAGCCTGATGTAGGAGGTAGCTCTTCTGGAGGCCTTAGACACAACCCAAGTAAGACTAGAGGAGCTTCTTTACTTGCTCTACAAAGTTAGTGGATTGAGCATTTGAAGAGAATAGGAATGTGATATGGTCATGATTGATGGATGATGAAGTCTCAACTATTGGCATTTACGGGATGGGGGAGCTTATAAAACTACAATGCTGAAACATATATATGATGAGCTTCTACAAGGTCCAAATATTTCTCATCATGTTTACTAGCTGATTGTGTCTCGAGACTTCAACATTCATAAATTGCACTAGATCGCAAAACATATAAAATTATGTTTTTCCAATGAAGAGGAGTTAGGGCACAGAGTTGCAAAATTGTCGTAAGAACTAATTTGTTTTTGCTATTCATTTGTTGACAAACCGCTTCTGATCGAGTTGTTATAAGCAGCTTGCATCCTTTTAATGAGTCAGGAATTCCCACTTCGTGTGTTTTAAAGGAGTTCCACAAATCATCTAAAATGAGAATCCATCTTTGTTCATGGAGGAACTTAGACATGACAGACCACTTTCTCCACAAGTGGAAAGAATTGTAAGAGATATCACAAGGGACTGTGCTAGTTTTCTACTAGCAATTAAAATCATTGTTGGAAGCATGAAGGGGGTAGACACGCACAAATGGAGCGATGCTTTAGAGGAGCTCATACAATCAAGAGTTACACAAGATAAAGTGGAAGAGGATGTATTTCGAATATTGAGATTTAGTTATACCCACCTAAGTGATATAGCTCTCTGGTAATGTTTCTTGTATTGTGGATTATTTCCTGAAGACTTTTCAATCCCTAGACAGAATCTGATAGAGTATTTGATTGATGAGGGAGTGGTAAAATGGCAGAAGAGTAGGGAGGTAGAAATTAACAAAGGCCACACAATGGTTGATAGACTTGAAAAGGCCTGCCTATTGGAAAGATTATGTCAAGATGCATGAATTAATTAGGGACATGGCCATCCAAATACTGGAAGAGAACTCTCAAGCCATTGTTATAGTTGTTGCACAATTAAAATAATTGTCAGATGCAAAGGAGTTGAGTGAGAAACTTACGAGTGTTTCACTAATGCAAAACAAAATTGAAGAGATTTGTTTTGGGCATTCGCTGAGTAGTCCAAATCTGTCAACCTTATTGCTAAGTGATCATTATAGGTTGTGATTCATTGCAGGCTCATTTTTTAAGCAAGTGCATGGGCTCAAGGTCATCAATATGAAAGTTGGGAATTCAAGTACAGTGGCCTGGGAAGTAAAATTGTTATTTTGGGTAATTTGAATTTCAATATAGATGGAGATTTTCTAGTCATTTCCTCAAATAACATTCAAAAATTAATTTGTAAATATATCAATGCGGGAAGTATAGGCGATGTTTTGGCATTAAAGTACAGGCTTAGTACTTGCAATAACATGGAGAGCTTGGTTTCATCATCTTGGTACTGCTCTGCTCCACTAACACAACCATTTCTATCTTATAATGGTATATTTCCTACTCTTAAATCGTTATTTGGTTGTAAGAGTATGAATAAGTTATTCCCTCTTGTCTTGTTGCCATACCTCGTAAACCTGGAAGAGATTAGAGTTTCAGGATGTGAGAAATTTGAGGAGATAATAGGAGGAACAAGATTAGATGAAAAAGGGGTTATGAGTTAAGAAAGCATCGAATTCAAACTCCTAAAGTTAACAAAATAGCACTTGGAAGATTTACCAAAACTAAAATCCATTTATAGTGCAAAACTCATTTGTGATTCTCTCCAAGAAATTATATGTTCATCAAATGGATGTTAAAATGACTTTTTTAAATGGAAATTTAAAGGATGAAGTGTATATGAAGTAGCTTGAGGGTTTTATACATCTTGGAAATGAAAAAAAAAGTTTGTAAATTGGTAAAGTCTTAAAGCAAATTCTGAAACATTGGTATGAGAAGTTTGATAAAGCAATTTTGTTAAATGGTTTTCATCATAATGGTGTAGATAAATGTATGTAATCCAAATTTACAAAAGACTTTGGTGTGGTTATTTGTCTCTATATAGATGACATGTTGATCTTTAGCACCAATATGATTGGAATACTTGAAACCTAAAATGTATCTCACTTATATTTTTAAAATGAAAGATCTTGGTGAAGTGGACACAATTTTAGGTATCAAAGTTAAGAAACATAATAATGGTTATGCATTTAATCAGTCATATTATATTGAGAAAATGCTTGATAAGTTTAAGCATCTCAATATAAAAGAGGTTAATACTCCATTTGACTCTAGTGTGAAGTTAAAATATAATTGTGATAAAAAAATAGAACAACTAGAATATGCTAGTATCATTGGAAGTCTTATGTATGTGGTGCATTGTACAAGATTGAATATAGCTTTTGCTACATGCAAGTTATCAAGTTATACAAGCAAGTCAAATACAAATCATTGAAAGGCTATTGCAAGAGTCTTTGGCTATCTGAAAAGCATAATCAATTTGGGTTTGTTTTATTATGATTTTCTAATTGTGTTGGAAGGATATTGTGATGCAAACTGGATAACTAACTCAAGTGATAATAAGTCCACATCATGAAGGATTTTTACACTTGAAGGAGGTGCAATATCTTGGGCATCCAAGAAACAAACATGCATCTCTCATTCAACTATGGAATCAGAATTTATTGTTATGGATGTTACAGGTAAAAAAGTAGAATGGCTAAGAATCTGTTGTTAGATATTAAATTATGGCCACAACCTATGCCAACTATTTCTTCATACTACGACAATAAAGCAACTATGTCTCCAACTTACAATAATATCTATAATGGTATATCAAGACATATAAGTATATGACATGGAAATGTTCTAGAGTTGATTACAAATGGAGTAATCATCATTGTCTATGTGAAGTCTGTGAACAATTTAGCGGATCCACTCACAAAAGGACTATTTAGAGACATGGTAAAGAAAACAACTAGTGGAATGGGGTTGAAACTATTATTAAGGATATCGGCAATGGGAACCCAACTTTGGATTAGCCAAAAGCTTATCTCTTAGTTTAATGGGTCATAACAAATTACTATAGTATCTATTGGGCATTGATAATTTATTTTGAACCTTATTCTGATAGAATTCAGAATGCCCTCTTACATTAAGGAGGATGAGTGTAGGCTTTTAATGAAATTTAGAGTTCATGTCTAATGCAATAGAGACATGTATAATTCCACCTATATGAATATAATAGTGGTGCCACATTGAGAAGAGGTGAGTTTTTTTTTGTAAATTTTCATTAAAATGAGATTTTAGCAGATGACCATGATAAGTGATAAATAATTGTAAGCCTTTAAAAGAATTTGGATAGTGTGTAGTGTCTTTGATTTTACAATAAAAGTTTTTGTTTAATCTTCGGACAACAATAACTTCAGTAGGATTCAAGCTCTAACACTAATTGAAGGTTTAAATTGCAAAATATCTTCTTGTAAGCATAATTCTATCGAGTTAAAATACATTCATTACAAACTAGTGTGGGATTGTTGGTTTTGTTTGTAAGTGAATAAAGAAGGAAAAATAACAGTGGCACCTGGCCACTTGAAACTTGACAGATATAATTGTTGGAATAAAATTGTTCATTGAATAGTCATATTTTTCCATTAAAGTGATCGTTCATTGATAAATCATATTATTCCATTAAAATGAATTGCCAAGTATGCCTATGTATATAGTTTTAATATACAAAATAGAGAGAAGATGAAAAACAAATTTTCTTCCTTCTGTCTTCTCTTCTTATTCTTTCAAGAGGTTTATAGGGCTTAGTTGTATCCTGGAGGTGTTCTCTTTGTGTGGGAAAACAAACAACTTAAAGACAGTGTTCATGTCATGCCACTAAGTCATTGTTCATATTTGTAATTTGTTTACAAATCAAAATTCTCTAATCACCTTGTTATGATGTTCTGAAGATCTAGCAAATGAAAATCGATGCAGGAATTTGCTTCAGCAGTGCTAATGGATGCGGAATCATTTTCCATGCCAGTCTAGTCTCACAAGCTACGAGGTTGCTCAATCCTGGAGATGTGGTGAATGGTTGGAGTGTTTTGACATCAAAGTAAGACTCCTCCGATCAACAACATATATTTTCAACACACGTAGCGCAAATTATCAAATAACCTAAAAGGCATCGCACCGTTCACTATTCATTACTGTAGCACCAGACTCATTGCCACTGTTCATTGGCAATAACACTCGGTGCATCGCGGGTGTTGGTCCTCTTTTTTTTTCCGTTTTAAACAGTGAATTAACAAAATTAGCCCCCGAAAAAGACAAAAAACGCCGCCATTTTCGGGGGCTGGACGGTCATTGACCAGTCCGGCACAACCGGTCGGTTTTTTTATTTTTTAAACATTAAACTGAACAGTGCAGCGATGAATTCGCCCCCCGATAACGACAAAAACACGGCCTGGGGGTGAGGGGCCGTACGGTAATTAGCCAATTTTTTATTTTTTTTTTCGCCGAAAATTTTTGGCGCGTCGAGACACGCGCCGTCCGTTCCAACGCTCACGAGTTTTTCGGACGGCGCGTGCGGCTTCATGCGGCGTCCAAAAATGACCTCCTGGCGTCTAGAACGATTGTAAGGCATGTGCGCTTCCCTCCGATGCGGCGCGTGTAATACCAAGATGGCCGTAGGACGGTGTAATGGTCGTTTGAAATATTTCACCCATTTTCTCTCTCCTCCTGCGCATGCTGACATCAGCGCAGCTGTTTTTTCTCAATTTTCACTTCGGTCCCTGCACTTCGAATTGTCTTAATTTGGTCCTTATTGTTATTATATAGGTTTTGATTTCTTTCAATTTCGTCCTTCAATTGAAATTAAGTATATATTGTAGTTTCATTTCGGTCCTCAGACTTTGAATTTCGGAAATTGGTCTGGAATCCATATTTTTTAAAGTCTCAAAGTTTTGATTTATTTCAATGTTATCCTTCCATGCAAATTAAGTATAAATTAAAGTTTCATTTCGGTCCTAATTCTTTTGATTTCCGGTTTTCTTTCAAATTATTTAATTTCATTAGTATCCATGCTTTGATTTATTTTAATTTTGTCCTCCAAATTATATTTAACATAAAAAAACATTTCTCTTCGAATTTTAATTTTGTGCTTAACACAATAATAATAATAATAATAATAATAATAATAATAATAATAATAATAATTATTATTATTATTATTATTATTATTATTATTATTATTATTATTATTATTATTATTATTATTATTATAATTTAATTGTTTTTCTTGCTTGCTCTTCTGTTAATATTTTTTCCCCTCCGGATAATTTAATAATTTTTATTGTTTTGACAGTGATAGCAATGGTAATTTTTTTTTCTTTTATTTTTTGTTAAAGGTTCTTGAATATTTTTAGTCTATCATTAATTATATGTTCTAATATTTATTGAATATTATTGCATAGAAATATATATAGGGGGAAGAAAACATGACCTAAGATTTTTTGAATAAAAAAAATTAATATCATTATTCTTAAATACATTTTATATAATAATATAATGAATTAATCGAATAACATAAAAAAACATTATTGAATATTATCGCCTATAAATATATAGAGAGAGGAAAAAAATCACCTAGGATTTTTTCCTTTAAAAAAATTAATATCAATATTCTTAAATACATTTAATGTAATAATATCATTAATAAATCTTATAAAAAAATTTTTGTTTAACTTTATTTCTTAAAAACAAATTTACAATATTTTCATTTTTAATATTTTAAATATAATATTACCTGGGAAAAAATTAAACTAAAAAAAAAATTAAAAATTTACTTAGGTTATCTACAATTAAAAAATATACGGGTCACTTTCCATTTTGATTACATAGATTTTATCAATTATAATTATACTAACTAAATATTAAAATAATAAAATACAATTCATATAAAAGCAATCAATTTTTTACATAGATAAAAAAAAACCGCCACATCGCGCGGGTATACCGCTCGTATTAACTAAACAATAAAAGGCGTCCCACATTTACTGTGCACCAGTGCACAGTGCACACAGACACAGTGCACTGTGGATTGCGACAATAGATTTTTTTTTTTTTTTTTTTTTTTTTTTTTTTTTTTTTGCGTTTTTTACTTCTTTTTTTCGTCTCTTTTTTTTTTTCTAATTATTCTTTTTCTTCTTTTTTTTCCCTCCGTTTTTGCTTCTTTTTTTTTGCCTTTTTTTTGTATTTTTTACTTAATATTTTTTTTCTTTTTTTTCTAATTATTCTTTTTCTTCTTTTTTTCCCTCCGTTTTTGCTTTTTTTTTTTGCCTTTTTTATATATTTTTTACTTATTATTTTTTTCATTTTTTCTTATTATATATATATATATTTTCTACTTTTATATTTTTTTGGTTTTTTGTTTTTTAATAATCGGGGTGTCCGAGCTCGCTTAAATGCACCACAATTAATCTCCATATCCAAATGTTTTTGATAACCAGGGTGTCCAGGCCAACTTATGCGTTCCACGACAATCCCCGGACCCACATTTTTTTTTCTTTTTTTTATAATTTTTTTTATTCACTTATATATTTTTTTTATAACCGGGATCTCTGACCAGCTTAGGCACACCACGACTAATTCTTGGCCCCAATTTTTTTAAAAACAATATGGATTGCTACAGTGCTTTCACGCTTATACTTTTTTTTTTTGTTTTCTTTCGCTTATACATTTTTTTGTAACCATGGTCTCTCAGCCAGCTTAAGCTCTTTTTTTCACTTATATATTTTTTTCACTTATATATTTTTTTTATAACCACGATCTCCGGGCCAGATCAAGTGCACCACCACTACTCCTCGGACCAAATCTGTTTTTTGATAATCGGGGTATCCAGGCCAGCGTGGACACACCATGACTAATCTCCGAACCAATTTATTATTATTTTTTATTTTTTTCCTTATACGTTTTTTTGTTCACTAATCTCCGAACCAATAATAATGATAATTTTAGTAATTATTTTTTAATAAAAATCTTTTGATTTTTTTTAAAGATTTTCCTAAAATTTTAATTTATACCAGTGATCATTTTAAAAGTAATATTACTCTATTTTTCCCTTTATTCGTTTTTTTTTGTTTTTTGTTTCTTTATTTGTTCTTTAGATTATATGATTTTATTATTTATGCAATAATAATAATAATTTTAGTTATTTTTTTTTTATAAAAAATCTTTTGCTTTTTTTTAATTTTTCATGGAAATTTAATTATTTTAATTGTTTTGGAAGTAATGTTAGCAATAATTTTAGCTTTAATAGCAATGATAATGGCAATAACGTCAGGATGAATTTTCAATCTATGTTTTCGTCTTTTTGTTGATAGAAAATTAACAACTTATTTTTTTTATTTGATTATTGTAGGTATTTTCACAATTTATATTTTATTTTTGTTTGATTTAAATTGAATTATAAAATGAACTAATCTTAATATAGTGAACTTAATAATTCAGATATCCAAGTTTTCTTGCTTTTTTAATAATGATGATAAATTTATGCTGGTTATTTCGTTTGAAACTACTAAACAGATAAATTTATATCGATTTTAAATTCATATATTTTATAAAAAAAACTTGCACTTGACATGAATTCTGCACAAATTTATTATTTTAGCTAAATTTATATTATAATAAAAAATATACACAATTAATATTTTTTACATTGAAAAAAATATTGTGCCGCCCGCGGCGAAGCGCGGGGGCATTGTCTAGTGTATACTATTAAAGCATGAGTGATGCTAGCCCAACCGATTCATTTACTTCTTTAGGCATGTTCTTCAACAGAACTCAAAAAAATTAGGAGATATAAATGGCTTCAAATAGTCCTTCTTAGCCATACAAATATATAAATGGCTTCAAATAGTCCTTCTTAGCCATACAAATTTTTACCATCCGAAGATAGATTAAACTATCCTCTTGTTTAGCACATAACACGGTCACATTTCTCCTGAGGTTGCCACACATTCTCTTACAGGTGTCAGGATATTCATTTCCAAGTACGGCCACCAACTCGAAATCATTTTCTTTTCTAGCAGAAGATGGATTGAAAATAAAAGAAGCAATATTGTCAACCTCAATTTCCGTTTTCTGTTTGCTTTCGTTATTTGATTATAGGACCTCAACTGCCTTTCCTAGCCGTTTTTATCGTTATTTTCCCCTTGGTAAGTTCAAAAAGAAGAAGAAAAAATGGAGTCAGCAGGAGGAGAGGAGGAAGAAAGAAAGCCATGTAAATCATATCAACTGAAAAAGAAAAGAAAAGAAATTACCTCCGCTTGCATGTTGAACACCGAGCTAGGCGCTGTCCTGGCCGTGATGCGGCGGCCGCAACAAGAACCGTCCATTTATACTTCAGATAGTCAAGGCGATACCAATATTATTAATTCCTTGAAATCTCTGCGTTCCTTAATCTTCAATCCTCAACAAGAATGGCAAAACATAGATCCCTCCATTTATATCTCCCCATTTCTTGACGTGGTACAAGGCGAAAATATTCCTGCGGTCGCCACAATTGTTGCACTGGCGGCCATTTTGAAGATTCTCAGGCTTGAAATCTTCAACGAGAAGACCCCTGGAGCTAGAGATTCAATAACTTGTATCGTGACTGGGATTTCCACTTGTCGCCTTGAAACTACAAACCAAGCAAGTGAAGAAGCTGTGATGCTGAGAATTCTACAGGTTTTGACAGCAGTCATGAGACACAGCGCTTCAATTTTGCTTTCGGATCATGCTGTTTGTACTCTCGTGAATACATGTTTCCAGGTTGTTCAACAATCTGCGAACAGGAGTGATTTGCTTCAACGCAGTGCAAGATATGCAATGCATGAAGTCTTACAGGTTATATTTTCGAGGTTGTTAGAAATTGAGGTAAAACCCGAGCAATGCGAGTCTGATACGGAGGATTTTGAAGATGGCACCGATTCAGATTCTGGTTATGGAGTTCGCTGTGCCGTTGACATATTTCACTTCTTATGCTCATTGCTTAACGTGGTTCAAGTTGTGGAGACAGAAGGGTCTACATCTCATGCAGCTGATGAGGATGTTCAGCTTTTCTCCTTGGTTTTGATAAATTCTTGCATAGAGTTGGGTGGGGATGAAATTGGAAAGCACCCCAAACTCTTGAGGATGGTTCAGGATGACCTATTTCACCATTTGATCCACTATGGAACTCGATCAGCCCCCCTTCTATTCTCCATGATCTGCAGTATTGTTTTGAATATTTATCACTTTCTTAAAAGGTGAGATTTTTGTTTCTGTAGTTATTGATTATGTACTCGATCCAAAACTTTATTTTCTGAGCTTTGTCTCTGTTTAATTCTGCAGGTTCATCCGTCTTCAACTAGAAGCCTTTTTCAGGTTTGTAATACTGAGAGTAGCTTCTACAGGATCTTCAGTTCACCTCCAAGAAGTTGCAGTTGAAGCAATTATAAATTTTTTGAGGCAACCATCATTTATAATGGAAGTGTACGTCAACTATGATTGCCATCCTACCTGCCTGAACGTTTTCGAGGAGATTGGAAAGATGCTATGCAAGCTCGCATTTCCAGGGGCTGTCCCGTTGACCACCATACAAGTTCAAGCCTTTGAAGGTCTAGTGATCATAATGCATACCATCGCGGATAACATTGATAATCAACGTGATTCATGTCCTTTTGGATCATATCCAGTTGAAATTTCCGAGCATAGACCCTTTTGGGAAGAGAAGTCCAAAGATGATTTAGATTTGAAGACTTGGGTAGAACACTCAAGAGTAAGGAGAACACAGAAAAGGAAACTGTTGATTGCTAGGGACCATTTTAATCGAGATGAGAAGAAAGGTTTGGAGTACTTGAAACTTTGTCAATTAGTCTCAGATCCGGCAGATCCAAAAGATATTGCTATGTTCTTTCGATACACACCAGAACTAGACAAGAACATGATCGGCGATTATCTTGGTGACCCTGATGAGTTTCATCTCCAAGCTCTTAGAGAGTTCGCTGAAACCTTCAAATTTTCAGGCATGATTCTTGACACAGCACTCCGTACTTATCTCGCAGCCTTTCGGTTACCAGGGGAATCCCAAAAGATTCAGCGGATCCTTGAAGCTTTCTCTGATAGATTTTATGACCAACAATCCTCGGATATATTTGCTAGCAAGGATGCAGTCTTCATCCTCTGTTACTCCCTCATAATGCTCAATACTGATCAACATAATCCACAAGTCAAGAAAAAAATGACCGAGGATGAATTTATCCGGAACAATAGAGCAATCAATGGGGGGCAGGATCTTCCCAGAGAGTACCTTTCTGAGCTTTTCCAATCAATCTCAACCAATCCAATCGCAGTTTTTGGCCAATCTGGTTTGCTAGCGGAGATGGATCCAGGCAGGTGGATGGAGCTGGTGAATCAATCCAAAGTTATGCAGCTCTACATCCAATGTGATTTTGATCGTCAGCTGGGAAGAGATATGTTTGCTTGCGTTGCTGGTCCATCAATTGCAGCTCTTTCTGCTTTTTTGAGCATTCCGATGAAGATGAGATGTTCCATGAATGCATTGAAGGATTGATGTCAGTAGCTAGGATAGCTCATTATGGACTAGAAGATACACTTGACGAGCTCATTTCCTCGTTTTCCAAATTCACTTCATTGCTAAACCCTTATGCCTCTGCAGAAGAAACATTGTTCGCTTTTAGCAATGACATGAAACCAAAATTGGCTACTCTTGCCATTTTCACCATTGCAAACTGCTTCGGAGATTCAATTCGAGCGGGCTGGAGGAATATTGTGGACTGCTTGTTGAAACTCAAAAGGCTTAAGCTAATTCCTGAGTCTGCGATTGATTTTGATATTGCTGCCTCACCGAACTTCAGTACTGAATCAGGTGTCATCTCTCCCTCCCACGATCCTAAATGCGGGGACAGCCAGACTCCTAACGCTATTAGTCGGTTCTCGCAATTTCTATCGGTGGAGAGCATGGAAGATTCATTATCTCTCGGAATGAGTGAAATTGATCGAAACCTCAAGATTATCAAACAGTGCCGAATTGGGAGCATCTTCAGCAATAGTTCAACTTTACCTGAAGACACCGTGCTGAATCTTGGGCGTTCTCTGATATTTGCAGCGGCCGGGAAAGGTCAAAAGTTCAGCACCCCAGTTGAAGAGGAAGACACAGTTGGGTTTTGTTGGGATTTGGTAACTGCCATTGCTTTGGCCAACATTCACAGATTCCAGACATTTTGGCCTTCTTTCCATGATTATTTGCTAGTAGTTGCTCAGTTTCCTCTTTTCTCCCCAATCCCATTTGCAGAGAAAGCCATTTTAGGTCTTCTCAAGGTATGTCTCAAGCTTCTTTCTTCATCCAGAGCTGACAAAATCTCAGAGGAGTTGATTTTCAAATCCATAAATTTGACGTGGAAGCTCGATAAGGAAATTCTTGACACATGCTGTGAGTGCATAGCAAATACAATAAGCAAGATTCTTATTGAATATCCGGAAAATTTACAAACTCATCTTGGCTGGAAATCAGCACTCCATATGTTATCTGTTTCAGGCCGACACTTGGAAACCTACGAGCAAAGTGTTGAGACTTTGATCACCTTGATGTCTGACAGTGGACATGTTTCACGTATAAATTACGCTTATTGTATTGATTGTGCATTTGGATTTGTCGCACTCAAGAACAGTCCGCTGGAGAAGAACCTGAAGATTCTAAACCTTCTATCAGATTCAGTGAATTTACTTATCCATTGGTACAGAAATTACTCTGATCCGGGAAGCAATCATAGCATGGTAAGCAATGCAAGCAGTTCCTCGGTTGAGGACAGCATAAAAGGTTCTAGCAACTACACCATGAATCTATTTATCAAACTTGGCGAAGCATTTAGAAAAACCAGCTTAGCACGACGAGAAGAGATGCGAAACCATGCAATTGCATCGCTTCATAAAGAGTTTTACTCTGGCTGAGGAGCTGGAGTTCTCGCCGGTCAACTGTATCAACTGTTTCAACGTGGTTATATTTGCAATGTTAGACGACTTACACGAAAAGATGGTGGAGTATTCAAGGCGTGAGAATGCAGAAAGGGAGATGAGAAGCATGGAAGGAACCCTAAAACTTGCAATGGAGCTCCTTACAGATGTTTACTTGCTGTTCCTGAAGCAGATAGCAGCCAGCCCTGGGTTTAGGACTTTCTGGCTGGGAGTTTTGAGAAGAATGGATACATGTATGAAGGCGGATTTGGGAGTCTGGGGCGAGACAAGATTGCAACAAATAGTACCCTATTTACTGAGAAGGATGATCATGAAAATGAAAGAAGCAGAAATTTTAGTGCAGAAAGAAGGTGACGATCTTTGGGATATTACCGACATCCAAATACAGTGGATTGCTCCTTCACTCAAGGAGGAGCTGTTCCCTGATGAAATATAGATGAGTACCTGCGATCCATCCATAGCAGAAATATAGTGAGGCCAATTATTTTCTTGTAAGAAATGATGTTTGATACTGCGTTTCAAAATTTTTTTTGAAAAAAAATGATTTTTTTTTTATTTTTTACTTTAAATTAAAAAAATTTGATGTTTTTAGATTATTTTGATGTGCTGATATAAAAATAATTTTTAAAATATAAACATCGTTTTATCTTGTTTTTTTAACTAATACAAAATATTTAGATCATCTCGTTCGAATCAGAACCACCAAGCAGACAACCATGCTTATAATTGAATCTCAAGGCATCAAGGCTATTTATCTCTACCTAATTATTAATAGAGGACTTAACAAATATCTCCCAGGAGCCAGAACCATTTTTGTTGGAAAACCTGGAAACAATAAAAAAAAACTTCTTCTATAATGATAAATTAGCATTGAAGCAACCGAAACTTTAGCTGATAACCATCATCAACCTTTCACATGCCTCTTAAACAGATTTAGATACCTGCAGCCATTGTCGTACCTGAAAACACTGCCCAGAAGGACAGCACAAGTCCTTAAACTATCTGATAAACACACGCTGTATTTTCAAAGAATCCATTAGAGTTATGCTTCTCTACCCAACTCATTTCCATTCAAACTCCAGTTTTCTCTTCTCTCCACTCCCAATCACTCTTCATCTCCCATTTTCTATTTCGCTATTCTCTCCGCGATTGCCATTGTCAACAATCAGCATACCAAATCATATACTTGAACGGTATGGAGTTGTCCTTCTCCCTCAGTTGGTCTCCAAAACTTGAACACGCATCATCATTCACTTCCCTTCCTCCATCACAACCACACTCCCTGGATGAGCTGCTACTGTTAAAGTATATCAGACAGTTAAAATGGAATAAATAAACCTCGATGGAAGAAGGTACGAGGAAGGGGGTCAGCCTGGATTTCTTGGTGCTTGTTTTAAGCACTATTACTACTGTTGCGTTGTATTATGCAGGTAAAACTTGAGTTTATACAGCCTTCAATCAGAGAAATGATAGGCAATTTATGGGCCCCTAACCTCTCTTTTTTTCTTTTCACTCTCAGCCAGAAGTGCATGGAATATCCTTGTGATTCACCAGAAAAGATTACTTTTCTAGCAATTGATTCAACGCGGATTACATAATAGTGACATCTTAAAAGGAAATGTAAAACAACATAAATCGATAACAGTATCTTTAACCAGTAGAACAAGAATCTAAGCTACCAAAGAAATCCCAACAATGAGAAAACATCATTTTAGATCTTTAATACATAACTTACACATAATTCTGAAAAACCTTGGAAGTCCAACATAGCTAGGCTTGTTGGCAAACTCTGATTAAAGGCAGTTCTCTCTTCATGCATTGTTCAAATGTCATAAGAAACTTCAAATGCCAAGAACAATGCCTTCAAAATCACTGTTACAAGAAATAACACACAATTTGTCATATTATAGGAAAGAGGCAAAACATTATAAGAAATTGCAGACACTAGAACCTAATAAAGTAGAGCTGGTGTCTTGAGCCCAAAATATTAACCAAATTTAAAATCTAGCAAACTATTCAGGTCTCACAACCTAAAAACAAGAAAGAAAATGCATCTACTTCAAAAACAATCAGTTATACAATCAACAAAGCCTTATAATCACCTAATGAAACAAACATAATAAGTTAAAGGTAGCTCATAGGTTGACCCTCACATTATTACCAAGATAACTTGACAACCATCAACAAAAACGCATTCCCATCATTCAACGAAACTTCAAAGACAGTTTCAATACCTTAATTTATCAGCATCTTCATGTAAATGATCAAAAAAGTAAATAAAACAACCAACTGCAACTTCTTTTCAAGATCACTCTTGCTCAATCTGAGTTCAAACTATTTTCAAAGAAAACTCTCTCCACAAAACATGGACGCATTCCTGATGACCTTTTGTTTTTGGCATGAGAATTTATAGACAATAAACAAGACTCATCTCAGAAATTCAGGCACTCAATACACAGAATTACAACACTGAAGTAGATTTTTTTCTAAAATCCCATAGATCTCCAAAAGCATGCATCCATCTAAAGGAAATTTTGAAAAATAACATCACATAATATTCATATGGCTTAAAATTTAATGTACAGGAACTTCAAATGTTTCAGAGGGAGCAGCATTTACTACAAAAAGATCACACGCCCTGGAAAAACATCAGCATTTACCATTGTGTTGTTTTGTCCAATTTTGCCATCACATAATATTCATGTCTTCTAAAACTTCAATGTTTAGCAACTTCAAATATTCGAAAAAAATCAGCATTCACTATTACAAAATCAGATGCCATGGAAACTTACTGTACTCTACTGTCCAAATTTGCCAACCACAATTATCTGGCCATCCTAACCTGTCACTTCAACAAGTAAAAATGTATTTGATGTTTAGTGCCAGGGAAGTTGGTATACTAATAATTTCCATTCTAACAGCATCAAGAAAATCTGTTAATGTTAAACCTATTATTATGCCTTCTCCGTAGAATGTTAATCACTGATTCATGCTCTCTCCATACAAAGAAGAAACAAAAATATGTAATGCCAGCTCTTTTCTGTTCAAAATAACATCTCTTTATTATCAGGCTTGCAAGCACTGTATGCAAATAGAGAAGGGTTTATGATACCATCAATAAATCTCCAATTTCGAGTTAGCTCTCAACTTATCAGGCTAGATAAAGGTGCAGGTAAACTTGTTTATTTAAATTCAAGTTGATTTTCTGAAATGTGATCGATTTATTAATGATGTCACCATCCTTGTGTTTCCTACTATGAAGAAAAGAGTTTGTCTTGAATTCTTTGATTGGACCTGCACCTTTATCTAGCCTGATAAGTTGAATTTTAAGTAAACTTGTTTATTTAAATTCAATTTCGAGTTAGCTCTCAACTTATCAGGCTAGACATATTCTTAAATTTGTTAAAGAAATATGTTCCCCAACATAACCTTACCAGACAATTATTGCAACTCCTTACTTCAAGCAGGGCAAAAATAACCAAATCAAGCCAGCAATCAAAACTTCAAGCCAAACAAGGAAATAAAATGTGCAAAGAAAATCAATCCTATTTATGTCAATTACTTAACAAAAGTCCCAGCAGAAAGAAAAAAGATCAGTTACCAAAACTAAAACACAGCAATTACCTACATTATTTGCTGATATTCCCTCCAGAATCATCATCATCATCAGAACTGTCCTCCTCCTCCTCATCTTCATCTCTTATTTTGGCAATCTCCTCCTGCGCCCTCTCCAAAATTTGCTTCTTCTGCAACTCCAAATCCCTTTGAAACTCAATCCTCATCCTTTCCAATTCCATCATCTGCTCCCTCTTACTACTCTCAATCTTCCCATATATCTCCCCAAACTTCTGCACGGATTCAGCCAATACTCTCAATCCCTTCATCCCATCATTCCCAGCACTCCCTCCTTCCTCTTCTTCCTCCTCCTCCTCCTCCTCGTCCTCCGACTCACACGGACTATCCCTCATCTCATCATTCATATTGGCACGATCCAAATACACGCGTGTATCCATAAAAACGTACTCTCCAGAATCCACTCCACAAGCTAAACTAAACGCACCGACAGTTCCAGATTCTTGCTTCATTAACATATCCATTTTATTAAAATAAGCCCATTTGCTAAAATTAACTCCTTTAGCCTTCTCTTTTTTGTACCTCCTCTTCAAAACATCCATCATTTGCCTACACTGTGCTTCATTTCTTTCAATCTTCGAAGTCTCCGACACTTTCTCAGCAACATCAATCCAATCTTCAGATCTTAGACTGTTCCTTCCCAATTGCAAGAACTTATCACCCCACACCTCCAAAAGAACAAATTTCTCATGTTCGCTCCATTCCACCGCAGAATTCCCATCTTCATACTCCAATAATCTGGGGTTTCTCGGTGCAAATTCATAATTCGAAACTGGGTTTTTCAGCCTTTGCCTCTTTGGGTATCTTTCAAACCCCTCTTCATTTCGTTGAAACTTGCGAGAATAGCCGCCTCCAGGGTTGTAGCTGCTGTCGTTCTTGTCCAAGAATTCTTCGTCCAACTCGTCGCCATCTTCGTCCACGTCGAGGTAATCGTAATCGTAATCGTAATTGTAGTGAAGAGCTGGGGTTTGACGTTGCGGGTATAAAGGGTGTTTTTTTGATCGATTCAGAGAATAAGATTTTGGTGGGTACCTTGGATCGTCTTCCATGTAGTCCATTGCTTCTTCTACTTTTTGTTAACCTTATCGTATTATCTGGGTAAACAGAAGAGACAAACAGGCAACGAATTTGGGGATTGCTCTGGATATGGGAATGGTGGAGCTGAGGGTATTAACAAGAAGTATCAACGAAGAAAGTAAATCAAAACCACGGCCCAACCAAGGAAGCCAGTCACAATTAGGGTCTATGGCAATTTCACCCATCCACTACTTAGCTTCCATTCCCAACCATCATCATCACCTCGGAATTTTATACAATTTGTTTTGACTGCCCAAAGGTAAATTGTATCTAACTAGTTTTATTTAAAAACAATTGCGTGATTAGTAGTTCAATTGTCCAGCACCTATTTTTATTTAATTTGTGATTATTAAATTAAATTTTTTTTAGTAATTTTTTTATTTAAACTTTTAATTAAGAAATGTATTTTTTTTAATTGATATAGTTTTCATATTTTGACCAAAAAAACTTTTTATTAATAGCATGATTATTTAAATAAAAATTAAGACAATTAATATAAATGTTTATAAAAGCTTAAATGGTTTAAATTCAAGAGAAAAATATATTCCTTTATCCAAAACTCTCTTTTTTATATCCATTTATTTTTTATTTTATTTTGAAAAGTATTTTTTTTATTAAGAATATGATTTTTCAAATAAAACTTTCTCGCAATCAATGAGGCAAGTTTGAGCAAAACAAATAATAATATTTTGATTATTTTTGTTTGATAAAAATAAAAAATAACAGTAATAATAATCCATTAGAGGAAATAATATAAAAAAATTAAATGTATATTTTATTCTCATTGAATATTCATGTGTAATGTTTTTGAACAATTGTGCATACCAATTTCATATATAATCATTAAAAAAATACAAATATTACCATTAAAGCTCTAATCTCATTTAGAAATCATGACACAACTAAATGGTTTTTAATTATAATTATTTATTTAAATAGAATTGTATTTTAAAATATAAAAAAATAATTTAAAAAAAAAACTAAAAGAATCAAATTCAAACATGTATAGATTTAAAAGTACTACTCATACGTGTCTAGGCGTACAAGGGTAGGCATGTGTGCTAGGCCTTTAAACGGGCTTGGCCTTTAAATATAAAGTTTAGGCACTCATAGGCCTTCATTCCTCAGCATGTATGGGCCTTGGAGAGTAAGACTACACCACCTTTTTTTTTTTTTAATAATTGATCATGCATCGCCTGCTGAAATAGTTTCTCATCACACTTGATCATGACGAAATTGAGATCCAGGTTTCCAGACTCCCAAAACTCAATCTCAAGCTATTTTCACTTGAAAAGAAATACCATCATAAGAACTTGAAAAACTCCTTTCCTTAAACATTAGACACATTTTAATAATTAAAATCTCAAAATCAAATCATTTTTTAAAAAATTATTGTTACATCCGACTTCGCAACGACCACTATACTTTTTTCCTACAAAGGGAGTTGTGAAAGGTTTGAAACTAGTATGAGATATAAAATACTCATTACCAAGTATTATGTTCATAAAAATCCTTAATTGGTATAATGCAAATCTTGTAAATATAAAGATCCAAAAACATGTTATCCAGTCAAGTCTTCCCAAGAAGCTGAATTGAAGTTTATGATTGAGCTATAACGATAGATAACCTGAACTAAGATATTAACATTAACATTAACATTAACAAAAGAGCTAAAACAGCTCAGGGTCGCCACTGTAGCTCTACACCCATTGTCACTGTGGACTGGCCATTTCTCGGCCGTGCGTCGCGGCTGTTCGTCTGTCTTTTTTTTTTTCCTTCAATGAACAGTGCACAGACGATTTTAGCCCCGGTAATAGGACAAAAACGCGCTCGGTCCGAGGGTAAAAAGCGCTGAGGGTAAGGGCCATTCAAGTAATTGCACATGTACGGACCGGTCCGGTCCGGTCCGCCGCATGTTTTGGTTTTTTATTATTTATTTAAAATGGCTAATTACGGTTTAAGGTCCGGATAAGACAAAACCATGGTTTTCGGTCCAGGGGCCTTCCGGTAATTGACCATATTTTTTAATATTTTTCGCGTTTATTGTCAGAGCATGTGTCACACGCGTCTCCCTATTTCACGCCCCACGCCCTGTTTAGGTGGCTCGTGCAACGTCATACGGTGTCCGGAGACGAGATTCCGACGTCCAGAGCGGTTTGCCTGGTCGTTTTCTCCCTCCCGCGGTGGCGCGTTTACCTTAAATATGTCCGTGGACGCGCCGGGAACCGGTTAAAGATGCCGGCCACGTTTCTCTCTCTCCCCTGCACGTCAAAGTGCAGGGGAGTCCCCCATTTTGTGATACTTTTTACTTCAGTCCCTTGACTTTTGATTTTGTTTTTTGTCCTGATTTTGGTTGCATAAGTTTTGATTTAGTTCGATTGGGTCCTCCAATTGGAATTGATTGGATGTCAATGTTTCAGTTCGGTCCTCCTTCTTTTAATTTTCGGATTCGGTTTAAATTATTCAATAAATTCAGTACATAAGTTTCGATTTCTTCAATTGGATCCTGTTATTGAAATTGATAATATATTGAATTTTCATTTTGGCCCTTATAGTTTTAATTTTTGATTTTCATGCCTTGATAAATTGATATTTGTGTTTTATTTTCCATTATTAACATAATAATAATAATAATAATAAGAATAATAATAATAATCATAATAATCATAATAATCATAATAATCATAATAATAATAATAATAATAATAATAATAATAATAATAATAATAATTTCTTTTTCTTGCTTACTCTTTTGTTAATGTTTATGAGTGTTTTTTCTTTCGGGATAATTTGATAATTTGAATTGTTTTTGCAATAATAACAATAATCATTTTACTGGGGATAAAAGACAACTCAAGAATAAAAAATAAACAAATTTACCTAAATTATCTACAATTAAAAAAACGATACAAGTCACTTTTGTCTCGATTACACTGTTCTTTTTAAACGACAAACAAGTCATTCTTATATATTTTAATATTTATTGCATATTATCGTCTAAAAGTATATAAAAAGAAAAAAAAATGACCTCGGATTTTTTGCATGAAAAAAATTAATATCAGCATTCTTAAATAAATTTAATATAATAATATGATGAATAAATCTTATAAAATAAAAAAAAAAATTGGCTTTGAATTTTAATTTTGTGCTCTTTTGTTCAAGTTTATTTCTTAAACAAAACAAAAAATTAGATTTTTAATATTTAAGATCTAATATTACCCGAGAAAAAATACAGCTAAAAAAAACAAAAGGTAAACAAATTTACCTAGATTATCTACAATTAAAAAATATACGAGGCACTTTCTGTTTCAACTACACTGTTCTTTTTTTACGGCAAATAAGTAATTATAGCACGCAAAAAAATTATATTTATTTTTTAAAAAAAAATTCAATATTTTTATTTATAATGTGTAAGATCTAATATTATTAGGAAAAAAAGGCAACTAATCTTTTTTTTTTTTACAAATTTACTTAGCTTTTCTACAATTAAAAAACTACAAAAATCACTTCCCATTTCGATCACACTATATAGTATGTGAGACTAAGTATATATGTTTAATATTTATTTAATAGTCTCGCCTAAAAATATATAGACAGAGAAAATAAATGACCTATAATTTCTTGAAAAAAAAAATAATATCGGTATTCTTAAATATATTTAATATAATAATATGATGAATAAATCTTATAAAAAAAAAACTTTGTCTTTAAAGTTAAATTTATATTTTAGACTTTTTTTTTCCTTTTCAGAAACTGTAACCTTTTTCCACATGTATTTTTTATTTTTTTGTGTCCAAGTTAGTTGTTGTTTTTTTACCGAGTTTCTTTTTTCTTTTTTTTTTACCAGAGTATCCGTGACAACAAATTTCAAATAAATCATTTAACCTTCTTAGCAAATTTTCTAATAAATTTTATCAAAAGTTTTTTAGCAATAGCAATATTCAATAACATTTTGGTTGAAAAAAACCATTTTTAGCAGACTTTATCAATTATAATTATACTAATTAAATATTAAAATAATAAAATACAATATTTATAAAATCAATCAATTTTCTACATAGATAAAAAAAGCCCAGCGAAACGGGCAAAATCAACTCGTCAAGACTATAAGTGATGTGATCCAAACTACACCAAAATATCTAATTCAGATTCAGAATAATCCAATTACAAGATCAATGGATAAAAAAACTTCAATGGGCTTTTTCATAATATGTGGGCCAAAGTGGATTTCAAAAAGGGAACATAAACAAGTGAAGATCAAACCTTAATTTAATTCTTGTATAAGAGAGGTTTATTCAATCTACTTCATGGGTTAATTAATTCCAGTAGTTAAAGATTTATTTTTTCTCATGCATGGTTTTATTATAACACACGTGATTTTTTATTCGACTATTAGTTTGTGCTAAAATCTTATTAGAAGTTTCTAGAGATCTTATTATATATTGTGTTTTTGTTTTAGCATAATCGGACATCATAAAAGCCTTGTGATAAGGTCTAAAACCTACTATGTGGGAATTGTATTAGTTTCTTAGTTGATTTAAGATTTTTTTTCTATTTTATTGATAAATCTTTTATTATTTTTGAACATTTTTAGGATCTTTTTACATAATATAAATAGGGTGATTTAACTTTTATTTCGGACTTTTTTTTAGACTTTGATTCCACAATTAGTATTACGTGTGTGAGGTTAACTCTTACTTTTATGTTCTTACTGAACTACTTTGAGTTAGCAAAAACTTAACCAAGTTTTGTGGAGTCTTCAATACTTCTAATTCATGTCTTTTTATAGGTGTTGTATATGGGTTCAGTTACTTATAATCTTGGTTTCTTGATTTCTCGGTATAAATTATCATTGTGTCAAGCTCCATTTCAAAATTATTCTTAGCTTTCTTGGAAAAAGTCAATTTGATTATAGGTTTTTGGATCTTTATATCTATAAAATTGAAATCAATTTACATCAAAGCAAGACTCCCAAATTAGGTTATATCCCTTTTTACCTTAATGTTATCAAATATTCTATTGCTGTCAAGTTATCTATCTTCTTTAAAAGCTAGTTGTGGCATCAAGTTAAAAACAAAAATTATTTGTGTTTTTATTTAATAAAGTCTTATAAAAAAACTAGAGAAGAAGAATAAAGAAAATCACAAAAAAAAAAAATAGCGGTTGTTTCAAATCTCGATTCAAATAAATTAGAGTTCGTCAATTTTAACTTCGATTAAAATCTGAAAAATAGTGCAAGGAATGCGCTCAAAGACAAGGCGCTAAACTCGCTAACATTTTCTATCTTTACCACTGTTTCAAACTTTGCAAACTGTGGTTTTCTTCCAACAAATGAAAACATGGTGGTCTTTAAGAACAGCTCAGGCCTCCTACTCATCCTCATCCCTCAAATTCTTCTTGGAAACACCCTATTTCCTTCTTGCCTAAGATTTTGTGTTTGGTTCTTGGCAAAGTTTTTCAAGAAAGTAGAGTCAAATTACCTCTTGAAGAAAACAAGTGAAGTTGGATATTTTCACTTGCTACCAAGCCAGCATTCTTCCTATTTGGTTGTTACTGTTTTAGGGTTTATCTTGACTCAATTTATATTATTCTGCTCCATGGAATGGAATTCAGCTGGATTGCATGGACTGAATTCTTACCACAAAATTATAGGAGCATTATTTCAGACCATGAACACTAGATATGATGGAGAAAGCATTGTGAACTCGAAGTTCGACGATCCTTATTTTTTTGGCAATTGGTATTCAGAACAGCATCGTCATCATCTGCTCTTGAAGCTTCACGATCCCTATTTTTGACGCACTAGGTTCTATGTATTTTGTCTGTAAGAAAACTGGCATTTTCCCCATTTTCTTTTTGCTCCTTTGGAAATTGGTGCACATAACAGCCTCGTCATCAGAAAATTCCCAAAATAAATAAAATCGGTTACAATTTTGTCATTCAATTGAAAACGATTATAAATTTTGTTTTTCATTTCGATCCTTATTTTTTTAATTTTTAGTTTGATTTTAATTTCTATAATTTTTACATTTTTCTTGTACAATATTATTTGTCCACACTTGTATGTCTATGCTTTGAAATTTAGTTTTTAATTTCTTTCATTTTTTTTCTTCAGTTTAGTCTCAAAATTTGAATTTATATTGGCAATCAATTTAAAATTGATATTTCTACTTTTTTCTTCCTTTTTTTTCTGTTACTTTTATTTTTTCTTCAAATTAGATAGTTTTTTTGTTCTTATAATATTTATTTTGATTTTGATTTTTTTTTCTATTTTTTTCTCGTTTGTTAAAGTTTTTATTTTTTTATTATTCAAAATAATTTAATGGTTTTCATTTTTACTCAATAATAATGATAAGTTTAGTGATTTTTTTTTATTTTTTTAATTGTAAACTTGTTTGCTTTTTTTTACATGTTTATATGTATATACTATTAGTCTTGGTTTTTGATTTTTATTATTTTCTCTTTTGCTAAGGTTGTGTTTTTATTCAATTTAGTCCTTAGATTTTAATTTGTGTTGGTTATTATTTGAAAATTGATGTTTTTTTCTCTCTTTGTTTGTTTGTTTCTTTATTGGTTCTTCAAGTTAAATGATTTTTTTTTAAGCTAATAATATTTATTTTCATTTTGTGATTTATTTTATTATTTTGTTTACTCTTTTGTTATTAGGTTTTTTTATTCTTGAGGGTAATTTTTTTATTTTCATTATTTATACAATAATAATAATAATTTTAGTTTGTTTTTTCTTGCTTGCTCTTTCGTTAATGTTTTTGAGTTTTTTTTATTCCTCGAGGTAATTTAATATTGTTTTAGCTATAATAGTAATAATCAGTTTAGGTGTTATAATCATGGTAATAATAGTGACATTATTAATCATAATAATAATAACAATAGTAATTTATTGTAATGGTTATAGTGGTTATGGTGTTAATAATTATAATTTGATTATAATAATAACAATACCTCATAATATAATATGAAGAATATCAATAATGACAAAAACAATTATAATAATGATAATAATACTAATTATAATTTAAATGATATTAATAAAACTAATTATAGGATAATTATTTGTGTTTAGTACTAATGTTAAATAATATACTTCTAAAGAAAGAAGGAAAGAAATTAAAGACAACATTGAGTTAGAAGATTTTTAACAAAATATAACATCGAATGATAAATTACAAGATTTGAAACCTTATATATAAAGAAGCTATAAAAATTAACTCTTAATAAATACAACATAGAATGATAAATTATTTCAATTATTATTCTTAGGATTGAAGGCAAAAAAAATAAAAAATTATCAGCATAAAAAATATTATTTGATTTAAAGAACAAATAAAAATAGTTAAAAGACAAAATTAAGGACAAAAATAAAATTTGAATTATTACCATTATGAATGTAATTATTATAATCGTTTGGATTATAATAAAATATATTGTTTAATTTTTTTGTTTGATACTAATCTTAAGTTATTCAATTTTAAAGAAATAAGATAAAAATTAAAAACAATATTAAACTACAAAAGTTTTCAAATCATTAATCGGGGATTTAGATTGGATACATTATATATTAGAGAAGTTGCAAAACTTAATTTTTAATAAATACAATATCGAATGATAAATTACTTAAATTATTATTCTCATTGTTAGAGCAAGTCCAATGGTAGGAGGCATTTTTAAGAGGCAAATGATAGAAATGGCTCTTTGAATAGTGTATAAATGGCTATTGAGGTAATGTGGTCTCCAATGGTAAGAGCCATTTTTAAGAGTCATTTTTAAGAGTCATTTTTTTAAACTTATTTTAAATAAAATTCAATTATTTTGTATATAGTGTAATTATACAATTCATTATACAATTAATATGAGTAAGTTATATAATTAAATAATTATTTTTGAGAAACCCGCTAACAATAAAATTATTTTAAAAAAAAATAATAAAAAAATGAAATTAATTATAATTAAAAGATCCAGAATATTTGAAATTTGAAATTTTAAAATGTTGAAAAAACCTGCCAAAATTTCATGATTTTTTTGTTTCTTGTTTGACTTCTGATGAAGACTTGCATGTTCAAATTGCCATTTGGGTTCTTTTTTTAAGATAACCCAACAATGTTCCAGTTGAAATCGTTTGCCAACGACTGAAGCATACATTTATCGAGCATCATTAATCTGGAAAAACAAATTCAATAAATGAAACTACGTTACATAATAAATATGTTAAACAACTTATTTTATATGTAAATGTTAAAAACAAAACATTACACTTGATTCTTCAGTCGTAATATGAACATTAGGATAACTTTGTTGAGAAACAATATGTTCAGACTCACTTATAAGAGAGTTAGTGAACGAATTTTGCACATTTGAGTCCATCTGCATAAAAAATACATTGTGTTATTGCTCTTGTCTATGTAACTCAAATTCTATTACAGTATGAATAAAACTGATAAAAATATTCTATTACAAATTATGAATAAATTCACAGCAGCTTTAAACATAAAATTTAAACAGTTTATAAATCTAACAGTAAATTTATAGTATGTAATTAAGTTAACGGACAAAAAAAATCCTAATTAACAAATTTCGCATAATTATTTTTCTGTGTTAACTATTTTTTTATGCTAACTATTTTAACCGAAAAAAATCCTAAGTAACGAATTTCGCATAATTATTTTTCTGTGTTAACTATTTTTTAATGCTAACTATTTTAACCGATAAAAAAAATCTTAATTAACGAATTTCGCCTTCTTTTTTTTGTGCTAACTATTATTTTTTACTAACTATTATAACTATTATAATTAATAATAATAATATATAAAACCCCTATACTATATATACCCCCGGTTTCCCTTCCCTTCTCTTGCCCTAATTTCCATTTCCATCTCAGCGCCGCCCCCCTCCCTTCTCTCCGTCCAGCCCCTCTCCCCTCTCAGCCTCAAGCCACCCCCCTTCCATCTCAGCCGTAAGCCACCCCCTGCCACCTCCAGCCCCCCTCTCTCCTAAAATCTCCTAAATCCCCCCATCTCCCTCGGCTCCATCCCCCCCTCACTCTGCTCCCTAAGGATTTTACTTTACCTACAATCCTCCTTTCAATTTGCTTCTGCTGAAACTTCGTTTTCAACCGAGACTAGTGCCTAGTGTCTACACCTCTGTCCCAATTTTCTTCCTGTAAAAGAAAGGAAATTCCCACGGGGGAGACTCGGCTTGTTTTCTCTTTCTGCACCTACTCTATTTCTTGTTTGAGTTTGCTGTAAAATATGTGTTTTTGCAATTTTTCAATTAATTGGTTTGCTGTGTTGATGTTGGTTTGCTGTGTGTCATGCAACGGTCAAAAAAAATGCCAACGGTCACATTTTGGGTTTTGGCTCCCCGGCCAAAACCTGTGGGGATGCCTCCCGAAAATGGAAGAGGCATTTTGCCTCTTCATTTGACTCTCCCCGTTGGAGTGACAAATTTAACAAAAAAAGCCATTTTTTTTTAAAAAATGGCTTTGCCTCCCCTGATGGCTAGTCCCGTTGGACTTGCCCTTATTATTATGATTGAAAGTAAAACCAAAAATAATATTAGCAGTAATGAAAAAAATGATATATAGAACAAATGAAAATAATTGACGAACAAAATTAAAAGATAAATGCAAAATTAGTATTATTATCATTATAAAATATTACTAGATTATCAAATACAATCTAAGTTAATTTGTTATTTTCATTCCTGTTTGCCTAAAAACTTTTGATTATTTTTTTATATATATTCCTTTTATTATGGATAAGGTGTTGAAAATAATGATAACAATTGTTTTTTAAAATATTTTATCTTAAAAATATGTTAAACTAATTATATATTTTGATATTTGTTTAATATTAACACATTAAAATATATAAAAAAATGAACTAAGATTTTTTTTTCTCAAATTAATTTAATCTCAGTGTTCTGAAATACTTTTAATATAATAATATCAAGAATAAATTTTAAAAGAAAAAAATATTTTAATTTCTTTTTAAATAAATATCAATTTAAACCAAAAATATATCAAGTCACACGTAGATAAAACAAATAAAAAAACACACAGCGATAACATATCACTAATAACAAAACTTTCACTATACATGTATAAGAGAGAGTTTCACTCATTTCATGTGTAAGCTAAGCGTAATTTATCCTTTAACGCAAACTGCATTTAATACAGAGATAAATATCAATAAAAATTAATAACCAAAACTAAGAGTATAGATTAATAAATACAAACAAAAAATAAAAATTATTTCAGAAAGATAAAAAAAATTAAAGAGATCGAATCTAAATCAAAAAAATAAAGAATAAGGATTAAAATATAAAATAACAAATTGCATATGTTGAAATTTTCTCCCTGCGACGGAGGGCAGGAAAATGGCCCGTATTCTCTCAAAAACCATCAATTCATCACAACTCTCCTCAGTTATGCGAGAAAATAACCATGAAGCTCATTATTCTTCGTCAAAAGATATAAATGTTATGGAGGGATCTGCATAGGCTCATAAAACTATTTCATACCTATTGAGGAGGCTAATACAAAACATACAATTTTGAAGTTGTCCAGGCGCGTAGATCCAGTTTTTGGTGATTCCGGTCAATCACTTTTAAGTTTGGGAGTACTCGAGTGGTTTAGAAAATAATATAAATTATATTTAATAATTTAAATTTTTAGATAAAATAAGTTATTTAATATGATATTAGAATTTTTGTTGACATGATATTCACGAATTCAAATCTCACAATATTTATTTTATTTGATAAAAATTAAGTATAAGAAATGCGAGTCGGTGTAAATTTTAAGTTTAAAAAGTTTTCATTTAAAAAGATATATTACACAATAATATAAATTATATCAGGTAACTCACCTAAACTTTTAATTGTGATGATTCTTGACAATAACAAATGGAAAAGCTCTTTTGATATATTTCCATGACACCATCCCCTTTTATTTTATTTTTTCTTATTTTTGGGTAGATTTGGGGAACCCAAAATTGGGTTATGACAATACCTATAGAGGAAGCTATTACAAAACATGCAATTTTGAAGTTGTCCAAACGCGCAGATCCAGTTTTTGGTGATTCCGGTCAATCACTTTGAAGTTTGGGAATGCTTGATTGGTTATAACGGTTAGAGAATAATATAAATTATATTTAAGATCTCACCTAATAATTTAAATTTTTAGATAAGATAAGTTCTTTAATATGATGTCAGAATATTTGTTTACCTAATAGTCAAGAGTTCAAATCTCACAATATTTATGTTATTTAATAAAAATTAAGTACAAGATAATACGAGTCTGTGTTAATTTCAAGTTTAAAAGATTTTTACTTGAGATGATATGTTATAAAATAATATAGATTATATACGGGACCTCATCTAAATTTTTAATTGGGATGCTTCTTGACAATAACAAATGGAAAAACTCTTTTGACTGTTTCATCTCTCTTACACCTTATGTTCTCCGGAGGAAATGGTGCTACTTTTGACGGGTAACACATGTTGTTGCTGCCATCCTGCACTCATGCCATTCCACAATTAGGAATTTTTTATTATGATTTGGTGATATATTAATTAGTCAGCATTGAATTACTGTTACATAAAATACAAAAATAGTGAGAGTGAAAAATACACGTTTCTATGTATTTTCTATTTTAAAAATATAAAATTTACTCTAATTTAACTCTAAAACTATTGTAAAAACATATTTATTTTATATTTCTCTATTTTTTTAATCAAATATATTTTTATTGTACAAAAATAAAAAATAAAAAATAAAATAAAATCAATCTAGACTTATATAGAAAGAGTTTAACTGTGAAATCATCGTTTTATAACAAAATTCAAGAAGATATTTTAATGATTGAATTTTGTGAATGTAAGTATTCAAATTAGGGGAAAAAATCAATACAATTTTTTAAATTGAAAAATAAATATACTTTGTATTGTCATTATCTCCTTCGTATTTCTAACTATTAACAAATTGAATATATAATATATATCGTGTAAATAACATCATTATATAACTTACTAAAATTTAAATGGGTAACTTTTATATCACCAAGTCGTGCAAGGTGAAGAAAGTAAGGAATAATATTCAAAATGGCGTGGAAAATCATGCCTTAATTTTAATGGTGTTGGCAAAATAAAATAAAAAAGTATAGTTGGTAATATTTCTAAAAAGTATATTTTTTATGACACAATCAACAAGGAGGATGGATAGGGTTTTGCAGTGTGAGGCCATTGCTATCAAGCGTTTTTTTCTACGAGATGGGTAAATATAAATTTTTAAATATATTGAAAACACATGGTAAATATAAAATAAAAATTGCAGAAAAGTAATTAACGGAAAAGTTGACCCCAAGTCAAAGTATTTAATGACAATGATGGAAATAGACTTTTTTTTTATGGAAATAACGTGTGGAAAATCTTGCCTTAATTTTAATGGTGTGCTGCAAAATCAAAAAGTATCGCTATAAAATGAACCACCAATTAATGACAGTGTTTGTCTTTAAATACCAAGTCTATATATTTCAGATGGATAGGGATTTGCAGTGTGATGTGGGTCTGTGAGTCCATTCTCATCTGCTTTTTTCCACGATATGGGATTGTGGAATGGTCCGTGAGATCAGCACCATTGCTATCAAGCTTTTTTTCCACAAGAATATATTTGTAGAAGGGTTCAAGTACTTTAATTTAATCAATTTTTATCCTTAATTAGTTGAAAGAATTAATTTTCTGATAATAATTTTCCTACCAATCTTGCAGTTTTTTCTACTGGGATGGGTTCCCGATAGCTTGGCAAGTCCCCCTCTATAAAAAGCCTCAACCTCCTCGCTGCCCTCTGCAGAGATAGCTAATATAGAAATCATTCGTCAGCTTTTGTATTAATTAGGATGGGCCTTTCTCTTCACATCTCCATTGTTCCAGTAATCATGATGGTTGTTTCCCTGCAAGTATGGCTGCCTCTTGGCTGCTTGGAGGAGGAGAGAACCGCTTTCTTGCAGCTGAAAGATTCTCTCAACTATCCCAATGGCAAATGCCTTCCCTCCTAGAGAAAAGGCGATGCCCGCTGCTGTGATTGGGATCGTGTTGAGTGCAGCAGCAGTACAGGTCGAGTCACGGAACTCGATCTTTATCGCGTCAGGAGATCTTTATCGCGTCAGGAATGGGGAACTGGGAGATTGGTACTTGAATGCCTCCTTGTTTCTTCCTTTTCAAGAACTCATCACTCTCGTCTTGATGGATAATCAGATAGCTGATTGGGTTGAGAACAAAGGTTTGCTTCCTGATTGAATATTATCTGTGTTTGCTATATTCTTAGTGGATATATAATCTGAAGAAACAAAACAGATTCTTGAAAGTACAAATTAAATTAAGGATGATTTGTTGTTTTTGTTTTAATTACTTGCATTATTAATATAATTACTGCTTTGATTTAAATTTTTTCAGCACCTCAAGTAGCTCAATTAAATTACTAATCAATTATTATTATGTTGATACCGTGATGCTACCATTTCATTACCATAATTAAATGACTCCAATAATACCCTTCCAGGTCTTAATTAATTTATATATTTATTTTTACAGGTGTTTATCAACCATGTAAAATGAGCAAGCTGGAGTACCTTGACTTGGGATATAATCGCCTCAATAATAGTATTCTATCATATATAGATGGGTTTTTATCTCTTAAATCATTATATATAGATTACAATAGACTGGAGGGGTTAATAGATTTGAAAGATTAATATATATATATATATATATATATATATATATATACTTATCATTTTCTTTATTAAATTCAAATATGTTTTGTAGTGAATGAATTAACAATTATTATTATTTTAATTTATATCAAGAATGTTCGAGCAACTTGGAGACCTTGTATGTGAGCGGCAACAATATTACCAAAGTGGTAGCCTCGGGAGGTAAGTGATGATGATTATTCATATGCCCATTAATAATTATTATTAATTATTTTTTTTCTTTTGGAAAACCTTTATGTACGTTTCTTTTGTAACTTGCAGGCTCGACCAATGTGAGTACTCTCTACCTAAAACATATCACATCCTATGGAAGTAGCTTTCAGACGTTACTATAATCATTAGGAGCATTCCCAAACCTCACGAAACTTGCTATGGGCTACAACGATTTAAGAGGAAGAATATCAGGTGATGGTAAGTTATTAGCTTTGAGTGATATTGTTTGTTTAAATGAAAAAAACTGTATTTGAAAAAAAAATCTTTTTTTCTTTCTAATAGAGTTGCAAAATTTGAGCTCACTAGAAGAGTTGAATCTAGACAGTTGTTCTCTAGATGAAAACTCCCTTCAAAGCCTCGGAGCACTGCCTTCTCTAAAAAATCTATATTTGCGAACACCGAGGGGCGTTATACCTTTCCAAGGTAAATTAACAAATCTCAACTTCCTGCAACGACTAGATGTGTCTTTATAGAATTTCTTAGTTATGTTTTGAACAATTCTCAAATCCATTAGAATTTAAATTCATAACATTTTAGCAGAATATGACATTTTCTAAACAAAACAAAATATGAAAAAATAACAATATTGTAAAAAAAATAAACAATATCCTTGATGAGATTATAATATTTTAAACTTGAATGTTTTTTTTAATATGAAATAAAAACTAATTATGAGTCAACTAAATTGACCAATCAAAGAGAATTAAATTTCAAATTTAGAAATCATTATTATTATTCAATAAGTTGCTTCTTCGTGAATATATTTGATTGTGGCAGGCTTTTTTAACTTCAAGAACCTGGAACTCTTGGATTTGAGCTACAACACTCTCAATAGCATCAACATCTTCCAAACCATCGAAACAATGACCTCTCTCAAAACTTTAAGGTTGCAGCGTTGTAGTTTAAATGGTCAATTACCTAAGGTTGATGACTCTTACTTATCAGTTACTATAATCATTAGGATCAATTTTTCAGTTACAATCACTAGATCTTGGCCACAACAAATTTCATTTTACTTTTTTTAAAACAAATTTTACATTTTAAAAATGTTAGTGTTTTAAAATATTAATAATATCAACACCACCGTTACTTATCATTGACCATAACAATTAGAATTCCGCTGTTATGTTTTCAGTGCCTATTAAACAAATTTTGAATAATTCTTAAATCCATTTGATGTTTTTTTTTTAAAAAAAGCAGAGAGAATTAAATTTCAAGTTTAGAAAATAACTGCATTCAAATCTGTATTATTCAATAAGTTGCTTCTTGTTAACTCTTTCATTTTCTTTATAATTAATTTCTTCTTCGTGATTGTGGCAGGCTTTCTTAACCTCAAGAATTTAGAACTCTTGGATTTGAGTGACAACAGTCTCAATAACACCAACATCTTTCAAACAATCAGAACGATGACCTCTCTCAAAACTTTAAGGTTGCAGCGTTGCAGTTTAAATGGCCAATTACCTACCTCTCAAGGTAATTTAAGGTTGATGACTCTTACTTATCAGTTACTACAATCATTAGGATCAATTTTTCAGTTACAATCAGTGGATCATGGCCACAACAAATTTCATTCAACTTTTTTTAAAACAAATTTCACATATTAAAAATGTTAGTGTTATAAAATATTAACAAATATCAACTCCACTATTACTTATCATTGACTATAACGATTAGAATTCCTCTGTTACATTTTCACTGCCTATTAAACAAGTTTTGAATAATTCTCAAATCCATTTGATTTAAAAAAAAATAGAGAGACAGTTAAATTTCAAATTTAGAAATTAATTGCTTCTTCATGATTGTGGCAGGCTTTCTTAACCTCAAGAACTTGGAACTCTTGGATATGAGTGGCTCTACTCTCAATAACAGCAACATTTTCCAAACCATCAGAATGATGACCGCTCTCAAAACTTTAAGGTTGCGGGGTTGCAGTTTAAATGGCCAATTACCTACCTCCCAAGGTAATTTAAGGTTGATGACTCTTACTCTCTCTCTTTCCCTCTATATACAATCTGAGTTTATGTTTTCCTTAATTGTAATTTGATCAGGCCTATGTGTCTTAAATCATCTCCAAGAGCTAGATATCAGTTCCAATGATATCAATGGATTCTTGCCTCCGTGTCTGGCAAATCTGACATCTCTTCAACAACTAGATCTCTCTTCCAATCACTTGAAAATCCCTATGTCGTTGAGCCCATTATACAACCTTTCGAAACTCAAGTCTTTTGATGGTTCAGACAACAAAATATTTGCAGAAGAAGATGATCATAATCAGATCCCAAAGTCCCAGTTAGAGTTCCTCCATTTGAGCAGTCACGGACAAGGTGCAGGAGCATTTCCTAAATCCCTTTACCATCAGTTCAACCTACAATCTTTGGATCTTACAAACATCCAAATAAAGGGAGAGTTCCCAAGTTGGTTGATAGAGAACAACACATACCTAAAATATCTTTATTTAGAAAACTGCTCTCTTTCGGGTCCATTCTTATTGCCAAGGAGTTCTCATTTGAATTTGGTAATCCTAAGTATATCCATGAATTATTTCCAAGGCCAAATTCCTGCAGAAATTGGAGCTTATTTGCCAGGGTTGCAAGTTTTATTGATGTTTGATAATGGCTTGAATGGAAGTATCCCTTACTCGTTGGGTAGCATGAGCTCGCTGCAACTGTTAGACTTGTCCAACAATTTTTTGACAGAAAGAATACTTTCAAATAACAACTTGCAAGGGCATATCCCTGGATGAATAGGGAAAAACATCTCTGGTCCTTTACTACCGAGATTCGGTGCTTCTTCAAAATTAAGATATTTATATTTGTCTGGAAATAAGTTGCAAGGACCGATCGCAATGGAATCTATGACTCCTCTGTGATATTGGCATTAGATCTTTCCCATAATAATTTAACTGGTAGAATTCCAGAATGGATTGGTAGGCTATCTAACTTGAGATTTCTACTATTGAGTCATAACAATCTTGAAGGTGATATCCTAGTTCAATTATATAGGTTGAAGCAATTAACCCTCATTGATCTATCTCATAATTATCTTTCTGGTAATATCCTCTCTTGGATGATATCTACTCATCCTTTCCGAGACCCAAACAATTATTATGATTATATGTCCTCATCACAACAATCTTTCGAGTTTACAATGAGGAATGTACCCTATCTTTATAGAGGCAGCAGTATGCAGTACTTTACTGGAATTGATTTATCATGCAACAACTTCACTGGAGAGATACCTCCTGAGATTGGGAACCTAAGCAAGATCAAGGTATTGAACCTCTCGCACAACTGTTTGATTGGGACAATTCCACCAACATTTTCAAGGTTAGATGAAATAGAGAGCTTGGATCTTTCATACAATAAATTGGAAGGAGAAATCCCTCCTCAACTTACTAGACTACATTCTCTAGCTGTTTTCAGTGCGGCACACAATAATTGGTCTGGCAAGACACCTGCGAGAGTTCCACAGTTTGCTACATTTGAAGAGAGCTCTTATAAGGATAACCCTTTTCTTTGTGGACAACCGCTAACCAAAGCTTGTGATGTGGATATGCAATCATCACCAACTTCAACGAACAATAAAGATAAAGGTGGTTTCATGGACATGGAGGTTTTCTATGTGAGCTTCGGGGTTGCATACATCATGGTGTTGTTGGTGATTGGGGCAGTTCTGTACATAAATCCATATTGGCGACGAGCTTGGTTTCACTTCATTGAAGTTAGCATCACCAATTGATATTATTTTATGGTAGACAATCTTCCCATTAGATCCAAGTTTGGATTTTCATAGCCTTTTATCTTGATGGTACTAAGCCTTGGTGCATCTTTTGAATTTTAGTTTCAAGATTTAAATAAGTTTAAAAGCATGCTCAAGCGATGTTATATTAATTTTAATTTGTGTTTTGTTGTGTTTTTAGCTTCTGTGTTACATAATCATTAAATTTAGCTTCATTGTTCAATTTAATTAAAAAACAAATTCACAACATAAATATCATTGTTGAAAGCAGACTCATGCGATGCAGTACAGTAACTTTGAAAATTTACAACAAATCTCTCTCATTAGCTCCTTCAAGTGAACTTTCTGTTTAAATGTCAAATTTCAATTTCTTAATAATCACAATCACATTACGAAGACAATTTCTTATCAAGCACAAACAGATTTTGGTGATTCCGGTCAATCACTTTGAAGTCCGGGAGTGCTAGAATGATTTAGAGAATAATATAAACTATATTTAATAATTTACTTAATAATTTAATTTTTTAGATAAGATAAGTTCTTTAATATGATATCAGAATTTTTGTTTACCTGATAGTCACGAGTTCAAATCTCACAATATTTATTTTATTTGATAAAAATTAAATAAAAGATAATACAAGTCTATGTAAATTTTAAGTTTAAAAAGTTTTCATTTAAGAAGATATATTACACAATGATATAAATTATATCGGGTAACTCACCTAAAACTTTTAATTGTGATGATTCTTGACAATGACAAATGGAAAAGCTCTTTTGACTGTTTCATCTTTCTGACACATTATGCTCTCCGGAGGAAATGGTGCTACTTTGAACGGGTACACATGTTGTTGCTGCCATCCTACACTTATGCGATTCCACAATTAGGAAATTTTATTATGATTTGGTGATATGTTATTTAGTCAGCATTGAATTACCGTTATATAAAATTCAAAAATGGTGAGAGTGAAAAATTCATGTTTCTATGTATTTTCTATTTTAAAAATATATAATTTACTCTAATTTAACTCTAAAACTATTGTAAAAACTGTATTTATTTTATATTTCTCTATTTTTTTAATCAAATATATTTTTATTGTACTAAAATAAAAAATAAAAAATAAAAAATAAAATAAAATCAATCTAGACTTATTTAGAAAGAGTTTAACTATGACATCATCGTTTTATAAAAAAATTCAAGAAATATTTTAATAATTGAATTTTGTGAATGTAAGTATTCAAATTAGAAAACAAAATCAATTCAAGTTTTTAAATTAAAAAATAATATACTAAAATTGAATATATAATGTATATCGTGTAAAAAACATCATTATATAACTTACTAAAATTGAAATGGGTAACTTTTATATCAGCAAGTCGTGGAAGGTGAAGAAAGTAAAGAATAATATTCAAAGTGGCGTGGAAAATCATGCCTTAATTTTAATGGTGTTGGCAAAATAAAAAAAAAAGGTATAGTTGGTAATATTTCTAAAAAGTATATTTCTTCTCACACAATCAAAAAGAAAGATGGATGGGGTTTTGCAGTGTGAAGCCATTGCTATCAAGTGTTTTTTCTATGATATGGGTAAATATAACAAAAATAAATATGATGGAAAACACATGGTAAATAACAAAATATATTTTATAAATTAATTCTTTTTTAAATATATTGAAAACACATGGTAAATAAATATATAAGAAAATGAATGGCAGAAAAGTAATTAACGGAAAAGTTGACCCCAAGTCAAAGTCTTTAATGACAATGATGGAAATAGACTTTCTTTATGGAAATAACGTGTGGAAAATCCTGCCTTAATTTTAATGGTGTGCTGGCAAAATCAAAAAGTATCGCTATAAAATGAACCACCAATTAATGACAGTGTTTGTCTTTAAATACCATGTCTATATATTTCAGATGGATAGGGATTTGCAGTGTGATGTGGGTCTGTGAGTCCATTCTCATCTGCTTTTTTTCCACGATATGGGATTGTGGAATAGTCTGTGAGATCAGCACCATTGCTATCAAGCTTTTTTTCCACATGAATATATTTGTAGAAGGGATCATGTACTTTAATTTAATCAATTTTTATCCTTAGTTAGTTGAAAGAATTAATTTTCTGATAATAATTTTCCTAACAATATTGCAGTTTTTTCTATAGGGATGGGTCCCGATAGAAAATTATAGTCATAAATTTATGAGAGAAAAAAAACCTTTTTCCAAGCCTTCCCCGTTTTCAGTGATAGGCGCGCGGAAAATATCGTCGTGACAAATATATACAAGACAAAAATGCCACTATCATGGGCTACTCTTAGTACATGTAAATAATCTTAGCACTTTGTGGAGCTTGAGCAGAATAAATTTATGAGAATTTTTCTTTTGGGCATTGATTGAATCCTTTAAGAGGTCATTGTGTTGCTGTGAAACACAAATTTACCATTCCCGTCATTATATTCCAAACTCTTTAGGGTCTCTAAAGCTCAACGAAAAAATGTAATTAAACATATATAGGAATATCTCCATAGCCTAATTAGGCAATGGATTTTACCTTATCCAAACCAGTATTTAGCACTCAAGTCCCTAGAGACTTTATGTTTTAAAAAATAAGATTGAACAATTATGATGGTCTAGTTAAACCATGAGAACACATGCAAAATATATTAAGTAGCTTAGAACTGGTTATTCAAGATAGTATTGTGACGTGTAAGATCCTACACATAATCTTTAGAAGGTTTGCAAATGTATGGCACAATAATTTGGAGCCAAGTTTCATTAAAGGCTTTAGTGACCTATATGCTAAATCAGTGGCACGATTTAGTATTAGTATACCTGTTAAGACAAACCCCATGAAGCTATTTGGTGTCACCTAGTTAGAGGTGAGTCCATATGGGTGTGCTTGAAGAGGTTCAATAAGGAGATGCTTAAGGTGGAAGAATTGTTTGAGCTAGTTGCCTTTAAGGCCTTGATATATTGGTAAGAATGTGCTATATTGAAAAAAATAGTTTATGCCTTACCAAACCGAAGCTTGCTCAAAATAAAACAAGTCATGAAAAATCATATACGAGTGGTAAAGGAAAGTGTGTTGTGGTATATTCCTTCTAATTTATAAGAAGAGCCAATCTCAAAAACCTTTTAAGAAGAATCATTCTCTTAGTGGAAATCAAAGCTTGGAGAAAAACTCAGAAGGACTAGGACATGGTGCTTGATGTATCCTAAAGGTTAATTACTCTCTTAATTAAAATGAGATAACTCTTAAAGTGATCAAAATAGTCAAGACAAACACTTACCACATTCAATCAAGCCTCCCTCATATTTGTCACTAAAACTATATCAAAATGTGGTAGTGGATTAGAATGTAAAGTTTTTAGAAATAAAGTACAATTTATATCCTTAACATACATTTCCTATTCCTGTTATCTAGTGTAATCTCGAACTAGCATGATTTTCTAGTGGGGCTATTGGACCTTACCATCTCTAGAGATGGTCATGGGCCTCTTGTCTTTCTAGTGTAGTCTCTAGAGATGAAAGTAATCATGGTGTCAGTAGATTAAGTGATAAGATGAATTAAAAATACAAGAGAAACAAGGATGAATACTCACACTCTTCTATCAGCAATGTGGCCTATATCAGTGGAGAAATATTAGGAGAGAAAAAGGTTGAAAAAGAAACAAACTCTAGCCAACATGGTAGTCTAAAACAATAGTAAGAGTGATGGTATATCAACCAAGAATACAATTCTAGCATATCATCCACTAAGAAAAAGATAAGATTTATCTTGCGTATACAAAGGAGGGGAGTTAATGTATGTTTTATATATACCTTCCACCATTGCCTTCAGTACGTATAGGGAATTTTTAGAATTCAGCCATATATAGGAAAACAAAATATTTTTGTTTTTTATTTTATTTTTAAATAATTTTTTTTACAATATATCCAGACTAGATTTGACCCAACTAAATGGTCTGCCCAGTCATGTTGGGCCATTCGGGCCAACAATCTTCTTTGATTGTGGTGGACAGTAAGGAGTGAAAATCTAAGGGAACAGTAGGGAGTGAAAATCAAAGTGAACAGTAGCGATGTTCAAAGAAGAAGGAGGTTACCTGGCATTGCTTCCGTGAAGAGAACATTCACTTGGTGCCACAGGAGGTGTTGGTGGAGAGAAAGGTGGCTGGCGGCCGGTGGCGGCTGATTGAAGAGGAGGAAGCAATTGCTACTGTATGGAGAAGAAAATGTTGGAGTTGCTGCTATTATTGGTGTCGCAAGAGGAGAAAAAGAAGTTGTTACTATGGACAAAGGGGAAGAAGGAGTTGTTGCTGCTAGAAAGAAGAAGTTGAAGTTGCCGATGTTGGGGAAGAAGGTTGGAATTGTTGTCGACGATGAGGAGAGGAAGGAGTTGTTGCTGCTGGAGCAGAAGGAGTTGTTGTTGCCAACGTTGGGGAAGAAGGAGGATGAGACTACTGTCGATGTTGGGGAAGAAGAAGGCTGGAACTGATGCCGACGATGATGAGAGGAAGAAAAAGATTGTTGCTTCTATTGGTTTGCAATTGGTTGCTCATACTTTTCTTATTCCACTATCTGTATTTTTTTGTGTTTCTTTTTTCGTTATCCTCTCCTTCTCCTTCTTTGTCCTTTCTTTTTTTTGTTCATTTTTTTTCTTTCTCCATCTTTGCATGTATTTATAGGGAAGACGGTAACTCTTCAGCTAACCGTTGAGTACATATGATGTTTTTGCAAGTTGTCTCTTCCACTTCTGCAGTCATGAAGATGATGATGTGCCTGCACTGTTCAGACCAAGATACAAAACCTAGCATTGGTTGCCTTCGAGTTTTGTAGAATGACGCCATTTTTGACAAGTATAATTTGTTCCCTCAATTTATAATTATTCTAATTACGCTCTTAATTGACCTTGAAATTTTAATTTTATGCATTTGTATTCTCGCCAAAACTTCAATAGCAGTCTCAATTTTACGTGTCTTTTTTACTTTGGTCCTTGGTCTTGGATTTATGTAATTTGATCATCAATTGACCATTAAACTTTCAATTTTCTTCAATTTCACCTCTAATTTCATCCCATTGGCTTTGTAAAAATTAAATTTAGTCTCTAAAAAATTCAATATTCTCAATTAATCTCGAATTAGGTTCCTAAATTTATTTATTTTCAACAATTAAGCCCTTAATGAAATTAATTTGACCAATCTAAAGTATAATTAAATCCTTGCACTTAATTAAATCCTTCAATTGGAGTCTAAATTAATTCATAAATATAATTAAACTTTAATTTGTCCCATGATTGAATCAAATTGGCTTATTAAAAATATAATTATGTCTTTCACTTAATTTTTATACAGATTTATCTAAAAATCATTTATTTTATCCTTGAATCTGTATTTTCCTTCCTTTTTTAGCACAATAGAGGTACGATTGGGCTCTCGAATCCCTCCAAAACTTCTAACTTGATTTTTCCACAACGTGAGCCCTTTTTTTTTTATCTTTTTTTAGTTTTTAGGAAATAATCCAGAAATGAGTTATGATAATCCTGTGATTTTTAATCAAACTATTTGTTTTTCTGAAAACCTAAATATTTTCTCGTGCTTGTGGATCAATCTATCCCAACTCAATCTCCCTCCAAAACCCTTGTTTCTCGTGCTTGTGGATCAATCTATCCCAACTCAATCTCCCTCCAAAACCCTTGTTAATTGTGATAATGTGCCCTTGTGTCTACATTCAGAATTTGTATGCGTGACTCCTGGGTACTCCTAAAAATACATAGAGGCTGTATTGGATGGACCGAGATGAGTCTGGATTGGCCGAGAAAGTGGTTCTTCAAGTCTGGCAGTACAGCCAGGATTCTAGCAGTACACAATGTCGGATCATTGTTAAGATACAAAAAGAGATAAATGATGAGGAGAATTGAATCTGAGACCTGCAATCGGTGATCAGAGTGGGAGAGATACAAAAAGAGTTGTGCCTTGTAAAATTGGCTATCGACATACAGAACAAGAAAGATGTGCCTTGCATTTCTTACCGAAGTAAAAGAATAACCACTTACTAGTAAGAATTGTCTATGCAACATTTCTAGAATATCCTTTGGAAACTAGTTATCCTGGGGTTGAAAATTAACTTAGATTTTGGCTTTTCGAAAGAAAAAAAAAATTATAATCAATTCAGACTCGTCTAAAATAAGCTAACTCTGACATCATCATTTTATAACAAAAATATTCTATAAATTGAATTTTTTAAATACAAGTATTAAAATTGAAACCACATAGTAAATATAAAAAAAAAATCGCATAAAAGTAATTAATGGAAAAGTTAACCCCAAGTCAAAGTCTTTTATGACAATGATGGATATAGACTTTCTTTATGGAAATAACGTGTGGAAAATGAACCACCGATTAATGATAATATTTGTCTTTAAATACCAATAAGAGATTGATATGGGTCTGTGAGTCGATTGTCATCTGCATTTTTTCCACGATATGGGATTGTAGAATGGTCCGTAAGAGTACCATTGCTATCCCGCGCTCTTTCCACAAGAATATATTTGCAAAAGGGTTCAAGTACTTTAATTTAATGAATATTTATCCCTAATTAGTTGAGAGAATGAGTTTTCTGATGATAATTTTCCTAACAATCTTGCAGTTTTTTCTACGGGGATGGGGTCCCGATAGCTTGGCTAGTCCTCCTCCTCTATAAAAAGCCTCAACCTGCAAGAGATAGTTAATATTGAAATCATTCGTCAGCATCTGCATTAATTAGGATGGGCCTTTCTCTTCAAATCTCCATTGTTCCAGTAATCATGATGGTTGTTTCACTGCAAGTATGGCTACCTCTTGGCTGCGTAGAGGAGGAGAGAACCGCTCTCTTGCAGCTGAAAGATTCTCTCAACTATCCCAATGGCACATCCCTGCCCTCCTGGAGAAAAGGCGATGCCCGCTGCTGTGATTGGGAAAGTGTCCAGTGCAGCAGCAGTACAGGTCGAGTCACCAGACTCTATCTTTATGGAGTCAGGAATGGGGAACTGGGAGATTGGTACTTGAATGCCTCCTTGCTTCTTCCTTTCAAAGAACTCATCTCTCTCGCCTTGATGGATAATCAGATAGCTGGCTGGGTTGAGAACAAAGGTTTGCTATATTTTTATTGGATATGAAGAAATAAAACGGATTCTTGAAACAACAAATAAGTTACAGATGATTTTTTGTTTTTTATTCTAATTACTTGCATTATTAATATAATTACTGGTTTGTTTTAAACTTTTTCAGCACCTCAAACAGCTCCTCCTCTCTAATCAATAATTCTTACATTGATGCCGTGATGCTACCATTTCATTACCATAATTAAATTACTTCAATAATATCCTTTCAGGTCTTAATTAATTCATATATTTATTTTTACAGGTGTTTATCAACCATTTAAAATGAGCAAGCTGGAGTACCTTGACTTGGGATATAATCGCCTCGATAACAGTATTCTATCATATATGGATGGGTTTTCGTCTCTTAAATTATTATATATAGATTACAATAGACTAGAGGGGTTAATAGATTTGAAAGGTTAATATTTTTTATATATATATATATATACTTATCATTTTCTTTATTAAATTCAATTATGTTTTGTAGTGAATGAATTAATAATTATTATTATTTTTATGTGTATCAAGAATGTTTCAGCAACTTGGAGACCATGTATTTAAGCGGCAACAATATTACAAAAGTGGTAGCCTTAGAAGGTAAGTGATGATGATGATTCATATGCCTATTAGTAATTATTATTAATTATTTTTTTCTCTTGGAAAACCTTTGTGTACGTTTCTTCTGTAACTTGCAGGTCTGACCAGCATGAGTACTCTTTTCCTAAATAATATCACATCCTTTGGAAGTAGATTTCAGACGTTACTACAATCACTAGGAGCATTACCAAACCTGAAGAAACTTGATCTGGGCAACAACGATTTAAGAGGAAGAATATTAGGTGACGGTAAGTTATTAGCTTTGAGTGATATTGTTTGTGTAAATAAAAAAAACTCAATTTGAAAAAAAAACATATTTTTTTCTTTCATATAGAGTTGCGAAATTTGATCTCACTAGAAGAGTTGAATCTAGACAGTTGTTCTCTAGATGAAAGCTCCCTTCAAAGCCTTGGAGCACTGCCTTCTCTAAAAAATCTATCTTTGCAAACACTGAGTGGCGCTGTACCTTTCCAAGGTAAATTAACAAATCTCAACTTCCTACAACGACTAGATGTGTCTTTATAGAATTTCTTAGTTATGTTTTGAACAATTCTCAAATCCATTAGAATTTAAATTCATAACATTTTAACAAAATATGACATTTTATTGTAAAAAAAAATGAAAAATAACAACATTGTAAAAAAAAACAATATCCTTGATGAGATTATAATATTTTAAACTTGAATGTTTTTTTAATATGAATCTGATAAATAAATAAAAAAACTAATTAGGAGTCAACTAAATTGACCAATCAAAAAGAATTACATTTCAAATTTAGAAATCCTTATTATTATTCAATAAGTTGCTTCTTCATGAATATAAGTGATTGTGACAGGCATTCTTAACTTCAAGAACCTGCAACTCTTGGATTTGAGCTACAACACTCTTAATAGCATCTACATCTTCCAAACCATCAGAACGATGACCTCTCTCAAAACTTTAAGGTTGCAGCGTTGTAGTTTAAAGGGTCAATTACCTACCTCCCCAGGTAATTTAAGGTTGATGACTCTTACTTATCAGTTACTACAATCATTAGGATCAATTTTTCAATTACAATCACTAGATCTTGGCCACAACATATTTCATTTTACTTTTTTTAAAACAAATTTCACATTTTAAAAATATTAGTGTTTTAAAATATTAATAATATCAACACCACCGTTACTTATCATTGACCATAACAATTAGAATTCTGCTGTTATGTTTTCAGTGCCTATTAAACAAATTTTGAATAATTCTCAAATCCATTTGATTTTTTTTAAAAAAAGCAGAGAGACAATTAAATTTCAAGTTTAGAAATTAACTGCATTCAAATCTGTATTATTCAATAAGTTGCTTCTTGTTAAGTCTTTCATTTTCTTTATAATTAATTCCTTCTTCGTGATTGTGGCAGACTTTCTTAACCTTAAGAACTTGGAACTCTTGGATTTGAGTGACAACACTCTCAATAGCACCAACATCTTTCAAACAATCAGAACGATGACCTCTCTCAAAACTTTAAGGTTGCAGCGTTGCAGTTTAAATGGCCAATTACCTACCTCCCAAGGTAATTTAAGGTTGATGACTCTTACTTATCAGTTACTACAATAATTAGGATCAATTTTTCAGTTACAATTAGTGGATCATGGCCACAACAGATTTCATTTAACTTTTTTTTAAACAAATTTCACATATTAAAAATGTTAGTGTTTTAAAATATTAACAAATATCAACTCCACTATTACTTATCATTGACTATAACGATTAGAATTCCTCTGTTACGTTTTCACTGCCTATTAAACAAATATGAAATAATTCTCAAATCCATTTGATTTAAAAAAATAGAGAGACAGTTAAATGTCAAATTTAGAAATTAATTGCTTCTTCATGATTGTGGCAGGGTTTCTTAACCTCAAGAACTTGGAACTCTTGGATATGAGTGGCTCTACTCTCAATAGCAGCAGCATCTTCCAAACCATCAGAATGATGACCTCTCTCAAAACTTTAAGGTTGCAGGGTTGCAGTTTATAAGGCCAATTACCTACCTCCCAAGGTAATTTAAGGTTGATGACTCTTACTCTCTCTCTTTCCCTCTATATACAATCTGAGTTTATGTTTTCCTTAATTGTAATTTGATCAGGCCTATGTGTCTTAAATCATCTCCAAGAGCTAGATATCAGTTCCAATGATATCAATGGATTCTTGCCTCCGTGTCTGGCAAATCTGACATCTCTTCAACAACTAGATCTCTCTTCCAATCACTTGAAAATCCCTATGTCGTTGAGCCCATTATACAACCTTTCGAAACTCAAGTCTTTTGATGGTTCAGACAACAAAATATTTGCAGAAGAAGATGATCATAATCAAATCCCAAAGTTCCAGTTAGAGCTCCTCCATTTGAGCAGTCGCGGACAAGGTGCAGGAGCATTTCCTAAATACCTTTACCATCAGTTCAACCTACAATCTTTGGATCTTACAAACATCCAAATAAAGGGAGAGCTCCCAAGTTGGTTGATAGAGAACAACACATACCTAAAATATCTTTATTTAGAAAACTGTTCTCTTTCGGGTCCATTCTTATTGCCAAGGAGTTCTCATGTGAATTTGTCAATCCTAAGTATATCCATGAATTATTTCCAAGGCCAAATTCCTGCAGAAATCGGAGCTTATTTGCCAGGGTTAGAAGTTTTATTGATGTTTGATAATGGCTTTAATGGAAGTATCCCTTCCTCGTTGAGTAGCATGAGCTCGCTGCGACTGTTGGACCTGTCCAACAATTTTTTGACGGAAAGAATACTTTCAAATAACAGCTTGCAAGGGCATATCCCTGGATGGATAGGGAACAACCTCTCTGGTCCTTTACTACTGAGATTCGGTGTTTCTTCAAAATTAAGATATTTATATTTGTCTGGAAATAAGTTGCAAGGACCGATCGCAATGGAATTCTATGACTCCTCTGTGATATTGGCATTAGATCTTTCCCATAATAATTTAACTGGTAGAATTCCAGAATGGATTGGCAGACTATCTAACTTGAGATTTCTACTATTGAGTCATAACAATCTTGAAGGTGAGATCCCAGATCAAATATATAGGTTGGACCAATTAACCCTCATTGATCTATCTCACAATTATCTTTCTGGTAATATCCTTTCTTGGATGATATCTACTCATCCTTTCCCATTCCAAAACAATTATTATGATTATATGCCCTCATCACAACAATCCTTCGAGTTTACAACGAAGAATGTACCCCTTCTTTATAGAGGCATCACTATCCAGTACTTTACTGGAATTGATTTCTCATGCAACAGCTTCACCGGAGAGATTCCTCCTGAGATTGGAAACCTGAGCAAGATCAAGGTATTGAACCTCTCACACAACAGTTTTATTGGGTCAATTCCACCAACATTTTCAAGGTTAGAGGAAATAAAAAGCTTGGATCTTTCATACAACAGATTGGAAGGAGAAATCCCTCCTCAACTTACTGGACTATATTCTCTAGCTGTTTTCAGTGTGGCACACAATAATTTGTTTGGCAATACACTTGCGAGAGTTGCACAGTTTGCTACATTTGAAGAGAGCTCTTATAAGGATAACCCTTTTCTTTGTGGACAACCGCTAACCAAAGCTTGTGATGTGGATATGCCATCATCACCAACTTCAACGAACAATAAAGATAAAGGTGGTTTCGTGGACATGGAGGTTTTCTATGTGAGCTTCGGGGTTTCATGCATATTGGCGAAGAGCTTGGTTTCACTTCATTGAAGTTAGCATCACCAATTGATATTATTTTATGGTGGACAATCTTCCCATTAGATCCAAGTTTGGATTTTCATAGCCTTTTATCTTGATGGTACTAAGCCTTGGTGCATCTTTTTGTATTTTAGTTTCAAGATTTAAATAAGTTTAAAAGCATGCTCAAGCGATGTTATATTAATTTTAATTAGTGTTTTGTTGTTTTTTTAGCTTGTGTTACATAATCATTAAATTAAGCTTCATTGTTCAATTTAATTAAAAAACAAATTCACAACACAAATATCATTGTTGAAAGCAGACTCATGCGATGTAGTACAATAACTTTGAAAATGTACAACAAATCTCTCTCATTAGCTCCTTCAAGTGAACTTTCTGTTTAAACACCAAATTCCAATTTCTTAATAATCACAATCACATTATGAAGACAATTGCTTATCAAGCACAAACAGATTTTATACAAGAAACCTAATGAATTAATTGAATTAACTTGTAAATACACAAAATACAATAAGATATGCCAAGCGTCTGATACAATAAAGACAAAAATCACCTGACAGCAGAGCAAGGCCATGTGAACTTCATGGTGTCTTGTCTAACAAGTTTATTCATAGATATGAAAAGGTATAACATAATTTCCATTCTCAAATTTGAATTTTCCACAACAAGATGTATATTCCAGTGACTGTATTAGGAACACCAAATCAGAAAAAATGAAACTAATAAATCTAACCAGAAGCTTTCGAATGGAAGTAGCTTTGAAACGTTACTACAATCATTAGGAGCATTCCCAAACCTCACGAAACTTGATCTAGGCTACAACGATTTAAGAGGAAGAATATTAGGTAACGGTAAGTTATTAGCTTTGAATGATATTGTTTGTTTAAATAAAAAAAATCAATTTGAAAAAAAAAACATATTTTTTTCTTTCAAATAGAGTTGTTAAATTTGAGCTCACTAAAAGGATTGAATCTGGATGGTTGTTTTCTAGATGAAAACTCCCTTAAAGCCTCGGAGCACTGCCTTCTCTAAAAATTCTATATTTGCAAACACTGTGTGGCGTTGTACCTTTCAAAGGTAAATTAATAAATCTCAACTTCCTGCTACGACTAGAGGTGTCTTTATAGAATTCCTTTGTTATGTTTTCAACAATTCTCAAATCCATTAGAATTTAAATTCATAACATTTTAGCAGAATATGACATTTTCTAAACAAATCAAATATGAAAAAATAACAATATTGTAAAAAAACAATAAACAATATCCTTGATGAGATTATAATATTTTAAACTTGAACGTTTTTGTAATATGAATTTGATAAAAAAAAGAACGAATTATGAGTCAACTAAATTGAACAATACAAAAAAAATTCAAATTTAAAAATCCTTATTATTATTCAATAAGTTGCTTCTTCGTGACAGGTTTTCTTAACCCTAAGAACTTGCAACTCTTGGATTTGAGTTACAACACTCTTAATAGCATCAACATCTTCCAAACCATTGGAACGATGACCTCTCTCAAAACCTTAAGGTTGTAGAGTTGCAATTTAAATGGCATATTACCTACCTCCCAAAGTAATTTAAGGTTGATGACTCTTACTTATCAATTACTACAATCATTAGGATCAATTTTTCAGTTGCAATCACTGGATCTTGTCCACAACAAATTTCATTTAACTCTTTTTAATTAAAATTTAACATATTAAAAATGTTAGTGTTTTAAAATATTAACAAATATCAACTCCACCGTTACTTATCATTGACCATAACGATTAGAATTCCTCTGTTATGTTTTAATTGCCTATTAAACAAGTTTAGAAAAATTCTCAAATCCATTTATTTTTTTTTAAAATAAAACAAAGAGACAATTAAATTTCAATTTTAGAAATTAATTGCATTGAAATCCTTATTATTCAATAAGTTGCTTCTTGTTAACTCTTTCATTTTCCTTATAATTAATGCTTCTTCGTGATTGTGGCAGGCTTTCGTAACCTCAAGAACTTGGAAGTCTTGGATATGAGTCGCTCTACTCTCAATAGCAGGAGCATCTTCCAAACCATCGGAACGATGACCTCACTCAAAACTTTAATGCTGTAGGGCTACAGTTTAAATGGCCAATTACCTACCTCCCAAGGTAATTTAAGGTTGATGACTCTTACCTATCAGTTACAACAATCATTAGGATTTATTTTTCAGTTACAATCACTGGATCTTAGCCACAACATATTTCATGTAACTTTTTTTAAAACAAATTTCACATATTAAAAATGTTAGTGTTTTAAAATATTAACAAATATCAACTCCACTATTACTTATCATTGACCATAACAATTAGAATTACTCTGGTATGTTTTCACTGCCTATTAAACAAGTTTTGAATAATTCTCAAATCCATTTGATTTTTTTTTTTAAAAATAGAGAATTAAATTTCAAATTTAGAAATTAACTGCATTGAAATCCTTATTATTCAAGAAGTTGCTTCTTGTTAACTCTTTCATTTTCTTTATAATTAATTGCTTATTCGTGATTGTGATAGGCTTTCTTAACCTCAAGAACTTGGAACTCTTGGATATTAGTGGCTCTACTCTCAATAGCAGCAACATCTTTCAAACCATCGGAATGATGACCTCTCTCAAAGCTTTAAGGTTGCAGGGTTGCAATTTAAATGGCCAATTACCTACCTCCCAAGGTAATTTATGGTTGATGACTCTTACTCTCTCTCTTTCTCTCTATATACAATCGAATTTATGTTTTACTTAATTGTAATTTGATCAGGCCTATGTGTCTTAAATCATCTCCAAGAGCTAGATATCAGTTCCAATGATATCAGTGGATTCTTGCCTCCGTGTCTGGCAAATCTGACATCCCTTCAACAACTAAATCTCTCTTCCAATCACTTGAAAATCCCTATGTCGTTGAGCCCATTATACAACCTTTCAATCAAGTCTTTTGATGGTTCAGACAACGAAATATATGCAGAAGAAGATGATCATAATGTAAACACCCAAATATATATATTAAGGGCTAACTTAGTGTTTCACTGCCGATTTTGTGACGCGACAGAAAATTGTAAAGGAATGCAACCAACGTCAATATTCTGTAATTAATTTGCAACGAGATGAAGTTGCAAAAAACTCAAGGAATGAATTAAAAGATAAATAAAACAAGTTGAGAGAGGGGTGAAATTGAATTAAATGGAAAGATTATGATTTAAATAATAAGAAGAGAAGAGGTGGGGTAAAAAGAAAACATTTAAAGGAAATGGGAGGCCTTAGTGCAATAAGAGAAATTGAGGAGTATAAATACCCCTATTTTCTCTCATTTCCGGCAAAAATGTGAGGGAGAAAGGGAAGGAGATTGTGATATCTTCTTGCTCAATTGAAGAAGAATTTCGAAGTGAAAGTGAGATTAAGGGTTACTAAAACATTCAAACATCAAAAACCCAAGGATTTGGAGCATTATTGGAAGAAGAAAGTGGGAGAGAAGAAGGAGTGTTTGGTCGACAATTGTAGGAAGAGAAAGAGGAGAGGAGAGTATTTTGATTTCACAAGCTATTAGGATCTTGAATCTCTCTTGGTATGGTGATTCTTTTATGCATCTAAAAGATTCTTTACTTTTTGGTTAAATTGCATGATTTTTCTTTATGAATTTTGGGTTAGGGTTCTTGAAAATTTGGGGGAAATGTGGAATTGGGTGTAATTGATGAATGTGGCATGAAATAGGATGTGAATGTTGTGTATTGAAGGGTTGAGCATGAAAAGAATGAGGGAAGTCTTGTTTTTCCAAGGCCAATTTTCGGCCAAATGCATGTGTTGCAGAAATTAACAACTTGAGAAATTCATGTCTTGACTTTGAGAGAGAATTTGAGTAAGAAAACAAAGGAATTAGGATTGGGTTCCTTCATAGGAGTTGTGGTTCTAGATGTCTACTATCCAAGGAAACTTGTTTCACTTAATTTGGAATTTTATAACTCTAGTTAAGGGTCACATAACGTGACTGTGCAGGGCAGACTCTGCAGAACAGCAGGTGTGTCACATTTGAGATGCATTTCTTAACCTTTGGGGGCAGAACTGGGTTTTATTCCCTTCATAAGAGTTGTAGACCTATATGTTAGCTTTCTAACAAGATAAATTTTGTACAAAACGAAGTTCTACAACTCCCGTTATAGTAAAACATCTGGGCAGAGGTCGAAATTCGGCCTCTGTTGGCAGCTTTGAGAAAAAGGGGAAAAGAGGTGGGAGGTCGCGAAATGATGAAGGGAAATGCATTAAATGAAAGGAAACAAGTTATATTTGAAAATGGGTGCTTATAATGATATTTGTTGTATGACAAAAGTTATAAAAGAATAACAAATGTAAAGGCATATTGAATTGTTTTCGGTGGGGTTGCTACAACATGTGTGGTGTACATTCGTTGCCGAATCCTACAATAAGCCTCCTATGCAGAAATGACTTAAATGCTAGTAACAATTTCATGGTATGATGGTGTAAGATGTGGAACACTTGAATGTGAACATATGATTTCTTGAAATGAGTGTGATGATGAATGTGGTTCAAAAATACAAATGTACTGATTTATGACCATTGATGTCATAGGTGGTGCGGTCGGGATTGGACCATCGTCAAGATAGGAACGACCCACAGGTGGAGCAGGTAGGTGACTTGCACCTTTCTTTTTCATTCGATGAATAAGGAAATACTTTAACATGAATATTACCCTATTGTGTTAGAATCTATATTAGTTTGTCGAATGCTTAAAGGTTGACAAAAGAATGATTAGCTTCGGCTAATAGCATCCGAATGGGGTAGGGACAAATGATTGATTAGCGTCGGCTAATGGCATCCAAATGAATGGCCGGGATAAAAGAATGATTAGCTTCGGCTAATGGCATCCGAAAGGATGCTCGGGACAAATGATTGATTAGCTTCAGCTAATGGCATCCAAAGGGATGGCCGGGACAAAGGAATGATTAGCTTCGGCTAATGGCATTCGAATGGATGGCCGGGACAATTGGTTGATTAACTTCGACTAATGGCATCCGAATGGATGGCCGGGACGAATGATTGATTAGCTTTGGCTAATGGTATCCGAAAAAGATGACCGGAGTGAATGAACGGTTAACCTCAACAAATGATGCCTTATGAGGATAGTCAGGTTTAAGATTGTGGTTGTTTGCAAAATTGGTGCATATATATTGCATTACAAGCTAGTTGTACCAAATACATGAAGAAATTATAAATGTTGATGCCTCATTTAACTATCAGACCGTTTAGTCATCATCATTATTATTATTATTAATAAGTAATTACATTCTCTTAAATGTTTTGTACTGCTGCAGGGGCGTCACATCCACGAGAAGTCTAGGAAACCCACTTTTGCAAGGAATCATGTAGATGCATTCTAAATCACAATGTATCTTGTATGAATCAATGTACTGAACACATAACTTTTATTAGACTCTTTTTGTGTAAATTTGTAATGGCTATTAGTAGGATAGGAATACAAACTCATGTTTATGTATGTATATTTTTAATATGAATTTCTAATTATGCAACCAGAATATTACATGTTTATGTAAGATCCACTTTTAACAAAACGTTGATTGTATGGATGGTATTTTGATGATGTGAGGTAATCAAGTTCGCTGATTTCCGGTACCATATGTGTAATCTTAAATGTATGGTTTATTAATTATGGTTATGATGAGAATGATGTTTAAGGTTTTGTAGACCAAGGATGAATGGGTCAAGATTAAATTAAGGGTTATGTTATTGCCCACCTGTTACTGTTTCGATACATGTTATTGTTTCGGGACCTGTTACTGTTTTGGGACATGTTACTGTCTTGAGACCTGTTATTGTTTGAGATCTGTTATTGTTTGAGGTCGGTTACTATTTCAGGATCTGTTACTGTTTTGGGACATGTTACTGTCTTGAGACCTGTTATTGTTTGAGATCTGTTATTGTTTGAGGTCGGTTACTATTTCGGGATCTGTTACTGTTTTGGGACATGTTACTGTCTTGAGACCTGTTATTGTTTGAGATCTGTTATTGTTTGAGGCCGGTTACTGTTTCGGGATCTGTTACTTTTTTGGGACATGTTACTGTCTTGAGACCTGTTATTGTTTGAGATCTGTCATTGTCTGAGGCCGGTTACTGTTTCGGGATCTGTTACTGTTTTGGGACATGTTACTGTCTTGAGACCTGTTATTGTTTTAGGTCGGTTACTGTTTCGGGACATGTTATTGTTTGGGGCATGTTATTGTTTCTAGGCATGTTATTGTTTCGAGATCTGTTATTGATTGAGACCTGTTATTGTTCCGGGACATGTTATTGTTTCGGGTCATGTTACTTCTTGCTTGTGATTGAAAAAAAAATCGGGTCGTTACAATAATCTAAGCCCAAAGTTCCAGTTAGAGTTCCTTCATTTGAGCAATCGTGGACAAGGTGCAGGAGCATTTCCTAAATCCCCTTACCATTAGTTCAACCTACAATCTTTGAATCTTACAAACATCCAAATAAAGGGAAAGTTCCTTAGTAGGTTGATATAGAACAACACATACCTACAAGATCTTTATTTAGAAAACTACTCTCTTTCAAGTCCATTCTTATTGCCAAGGAGTTATGTGAATCTATCATTCCTAAGTATATCCATGAATTATTTCCAAGGCCAAATTCCTGCAGAGATCGGAGCTTATTTGCCAGGGTTACAAGTTTTATTGATGTTTGATAATACCTTTAATGGAAGCATTCCTTCCTCGTTGGGTAGCATGAGCTCCAGCAACTGTTAGACTTGTCCAACAATTTTTTGACGAGAAGAATACTTTCAAATAACAACGTGAAAGGGCAAATCCCTGGATGGATTGGGAATATGTCTTCTCTTGAGTTCTTGGACCTATATGGGAACAACCTCTCCAGTCCTTTACCACCGAGATTCAGTGCTTCTTCAAAATTAAGATATTTATATTTGTATAGAAATAAGTTGCAAGGACCGATCGCAATGGAATTCTACGATTCCTCTATGATATTAGCATTATATCTTTCCCATAATAATTTAACTAGTAGAATTCCAGAATGGATTGGCATACTGTCTAACTTGAGATTTCTACTATTGAGTCATAACAATCTTGAAGGTGAGATCCTAGATCAATTATATAGGTTGGACCAATTAACCCTCATTGATCTATGTCACAAATATCTTTCTGGTAATATCCTCTCTTGGATTATATCTACCCATCCTTTCCCATACCAAAACAATTATTATGATTATATGTCCTCATCACAACAATCCTTCGAGTTTACAACGAAGAATGTACCCCTTCTTTATAGAGGCATCACTATCCAGTATTTTACTGGAATTGATTTCTCATGCAACAGCTTCACCGGAGAGATTCCTCCTGAGATTGGAAACCTGAGCAAGATCAAGGTATTGAACCTCTCACACAATAGTTTTATTGGGCCAATTCCACCAACATTTTCAATGTTAGAGGAAATAAAAAGCTTGGATCTTTCATACAACAGATTGGAAGGAGAAATCCCTCCTCAACTTACTGGACTATATTCTCTAGCTGTTTTCAGTGTGGCACACAATAATTTGTTTGGCAATACACTTGCGAGAGTTGCACAGTTTGCTACATTTGAAGAGAGCTCTTATAAGGATAACCCTTTTCTTTGTGGACAACCGCTAACCAAAGCTTGTGATGTGGATATGCCATCATCACCAACTTCAACGAACAATAAAGATAAAGGTGGTTTCGTGGACATGGAGGTTTTCTATGTGAGCTTCGGGGTTTCATGCATCATGGTGTTGTTGGTGATAGGGGTAGTTCTGTACATAAATCCATATTGGCGAAGAGCTTGGTTTCACTTCATTGAAGTTAGCATCACCAATTGATATTATTTTATGGTGGACAATCTTCCCATTAGATCCAAGTTTGGATTTTCATAGCCTTTTATCTTGATGGTACTAAGCCTTGGTGCATCTTTTTGTATTTTAGTTTCAAGATTTAAATAAGTTTAAAAGCATGCTCAAGCGATGTTATATTAATTTTAATTAGTGTTTTGTTGTTTTTTTAGCTTGTGTTACATAATCATTAAATTAAGCTTCATTGTTCAATTTAATTAAAAAAACAAATTCACAACACAAATATCATTGTTGAAAGCAGACTCATGCGATGTAGTACAATAACTTTGAAAATGTACAACAAATCTCTCTCATTAGCTCCTTCAAGTGAACTTTCTATTTAAACACCAAATTCCAATTTCTTAATAATCACAATCACATTACAAAGACAATTGCTTATCAAGCACAAACAAATTTTATACAAGAAACCTAATGAATTAATTGAATTAACTTGTAAATACACAAAATACAATAAGATATGCCAAGCGTCTGATACAATAAAGACAAAAATCACCTGACAGCAGAGCAAGGCCATGTGAACTTCATGGTGTCTTGTCCAGCAAGTTTATTCATAGATATGAAAAGGGGCAACATAATTTCCATTCTAATCCATTGTCAAATTTCAATTTTGCACAACAAGATGTATATTCCAATGACTGCATTAGGAAGACCAAATACTCAGAAAAAATGAAACTAATAAGTTTAACCAAAAGCTTCCTCTTTATCTTCCTCTACTGAATTCATCAACCAATACGGCTTTGTCTTTGTACTTTTCTTTTCTTGCTACCTAATATTTCTCGAAGTTACAACTGATCTAAAGGCATTCCAAAATTAATTTGGACTTTTTTTATTATGATTTGGAGATATGTTAGTTCGACAACATTTTATTACCATGATATAAAATAGTGAGAATAGAATATGTATTTTCTATTTTAAAAATATATGTTTTACTCTGATTTCACTCATAACTATTGCAAAAAAATATTCAAACCCTTTTATATTTTTAATCAAATATATTTCTATCGTTTTAAAATTAAAAATAAAATCAATCCAGACTCATCTAAAATAACTTAACTATGACATCATCATTTTATAACAAAATAATAAATATATTTTATTAATTGCTTTTTTAAATGGTGTTGGCAAAATCAAAAAGTATCTTTATAAAATGAACCACCGATTAATGATAATATTTGTCTTTAAATACTAACAAGTCTTTAAATATTAATAAAAAGATTGATATGGGTCTGTGAGTCCATTGTCATCTGCATTTTTCCACGATATGGGATTGTGGAATGGTCTATGAGAGTATCATTGCTTTCACGTGTTCTTTCCACAAGAGTATATTTGCAAAAGGGTTCATGTACTTTAATTTAATGAATATTTATCCTTGATTAGTTGACAGAATGAGTTTTCTGATGATAATTTTCCTAACAATCTTGCAATTTTTTGTACGGGGATGGGGTCCCGATAGCTTGGCAAGTCCCCCTCTATAAAAAGCCTCAACCTACAAGAGATAGTTAATATTGAAATCATTCGTCAGCTTCTGTATTCATTAGAATGGGCCTTTCTCTTCACATCTCCATTGTTTCCCTGCAAGTATGGCTGCCTGTTGGCTGCGTGGAGGAGGAGAGAACCGCTCTCTTGCAGCTGAAAGATTCTCTCAACTATCCCAATGGCACACCCCTGCCCTCCTGGAGAAAAGGCGATGCCCGCTGCTGTGATTGGGAAAGTGTTGTGTGCAGCAGGAGTACAGGTCGAGTCACCGAACTCTATCTTGGGGGAACTGTTAGAGTATAGAAAAATATTCTAGAATACTGTAATGTGTATAAATAGAGAAGTGCACACACAACAAATGTATGCAAAACAGAAATCAATACAACACAATTTTAAAATTCAGTCTCCCTCTCTTTTCTCTCTTCTCCCTCTCTTTTCTCTCTTCTCCCTCTTCCCTTCTCTAAACTAATTCTTCTTTCTCTTTCAATTATCTGCAAACTCTCAATCCTAACAGGAACAAGGAATGGGGAATTGGGAGACTGTTACATGAATGCCTCCTTGTTTCTTCCTTTTCAAGAACTCATCACTCTCGACTTGATGGATAATCAGATAGCTGGCTGGGTTGAGAACAAAGGTTTGCTTTTTGATTGAATATTAACTGCGTTTGCTATATTTTTAGTGGATATGTCATCTGAAGATATAAAACAAATTCTGGAAATAACAAATAAAATTACAGATGATTTGTTGTTTTTATTTTAATTACTTGCATTATTAATATAATTACTGCTTTGATTTAAACTTATTCAGCACCTCAAATAACTCCTCCTCTCTAATCAATTATTATTATGTTGATGTCGTGATGCTACCATTTCATTACCATAATTAAATCACTCCAATAATATCCTTTCAGGTCTTAATTAATTTATATATTTATTTTTACAGGTGTTTATCAACCATTTAAAATGAGCAAGCTGGAGTACCTTTACTTGGGATATAATCGCCTCGATCACAGTATTATATCGTATATTAATGGGCTTTTGTCTCTTAAAACACTAGATATAGGTTACAATAGACTGGAGGGGTTAATAGATTTGAAAGGTTAATTTTTTTATATATATACTTATCATTTCTTTATTAAATTCAATTATGTTTTGTAGTGAATGAATTAATAATTATTATTATTTTTATGTATTTCAAGAATGTTCGAGCTGTTAGATCTAGAATTTCATGGCATATAGAAATTATATTCATGTCGAATTATCAAGAGCACATAAATGATAAAGCGGAAGCATACCTGAATCCATATCCGGAAATCGCTATCTAGAGTCGTACAGATGGCCTTCCAGATTAACACATTCTCCTCAGAGAGCCCTTTGATTCTCTCTACCTTAGCCTTATTTTCTCTCTGATAATAGGATGTCAGTGTGAGAATGAATATACACGTATAATCTGGGGACTATGACCCTATATATAGGTAACCGGGTACCTTTTGGTGTTCATGCCTTATGGCATTCCCACCCTTTGGTATTCCTATTTTAGCCCATCACTAAAATAGGAATAACCCTTTAATCTCTACACATTAAAGGTCCACACCCTATTAGAAACATCAAAAACTCAATTGCCTAAAATTACTTAGCAAATCATTTTTAATTAGGCTTCACTTATTTGACAGTCCACAAACATATAATTATTCTCATATAAGCCCAACATTGGATTAATGATCCAATAATCTCCCACTTGGGCTATATGTATAACCTTATAATTATGTTTTGCAAAAATAACCAAATGAGCTCAATCTTTGCTGTCATTAACAAATGTATTTATAACCAATCCGGCCCAGTAATCATACTAGCATAGGATCTAAGCAGTCTTCGTTACAATTATCGTAACTCAACCTGTCAAAGGTCACGTATGCCAATACAACTAAATGACATGGATCATGATGTGGATGTGTAGCATGGAAACTTCGTGCAATATGATCTTAACATGCCTATTTCCAATTGGTCCACCCTTAAACCTTAGTGAGAGCAAACCATGCTAAAATCAGAGTGTAAATTAAACCAAAGACTTTATTTATGCAGAAAATAACCTCATAAATATCCATAAAATGAAAATTTGTCTATATTATAAAAGCATCTGAAATTACAATCTCTCTTTTAAACTGAATATCATCATTGCCAAAACACCCATATGAGCAGTATGCTCATTAAGCATTTTATTTACTTGCATTATTAATATAATTACTGCTTTGATTTAAACTTTTTCAGCACCTCAAATAGCTCCTCCTCTCTAATCAATTATTAAATTACTCCAATAATATTCTTTCAGGTCTTAATTAATTTATATATCATCGATTTAAAATGAGCAAGCTGAAGCACCTTGACTTGAGATATAATCGCCTCAATAACAGTATTCTATCATATGTGGATGGGCTTTCATCTCTTAAATCATTATATATAGCTTACAATAGACCGGAGGGGTTAATAGATTTGAAAGGTTAATTTGTTTTTTATATGTATATACTTGTCATTTTCTTTATTAAATTCAATTATGTTTTGTAGTGAATGAATTAATAATTATTATTATGTATATGAAGAATGTTGGAGCAACTTGGAGACCTTGCAGTTGAGCGGAAACAATATTACCAAAGTGGTACCCTCAGGAGGTAAGTGATGATGATGATTCATATGCCCATTAATAATTATTATTAAATATTTTTATGTCTCGAAAAACCTTTGTGTACGTTTCTTCTGTAACTTGCAGGCCTGACCAGCATGAGTACTCTTTTCCTAAATAATATCATATCCTTTGGAAGTAGCTCTCAAACGTTACTACAATCATTAGGAGCATTACCACACCTAACGAAACTTGAGTATAATGATTTAAGAGGAAGAATATTACGTGATGGTAAGTTATTAACTTTGAGTGATATTGTTTGTTTAAATGAAAAGAACTCAATCTGAACAAAAAAACATATTTTTTTGTTTCAAATAGAGTTGCGAGATTTGAGCTCACTAAAAAGATTGAATTTCGACGGTTGTTCTCTAGATGAAAACTCCCTTCAAAGCCTCGGAGGACTATCTTCTCTAAGACATCTATCTTTGCAAACACTGAGTGGCATTGTACCTTTCCAAGGTAAATTAACAAATCTTTACTTCCTGCTATGACAAGTTGTGTCTTTATAGAATTCCTTTGTTATGTTTTCACTACCTATAAAACAAGTTTTGATTAGTTATCAATTCCATTTGATTTTAACAAAAAAAAAACAGAAAAACAATTAAATTTCAAATTTAGGAATTAACTGCATTGAAATCGTTATTATTCAATAAGTTGTTTCTTGTTAACTCTTCATTTTCTTTATAATTAATTGCTTCTTCATGATTGTAGCAGACTTTCTTAACCTCACAAACTTGGAGGTCTTGGATATGAGTGGCTCTACTCTCAATAGCAGTAGCATCTTCTGAACCATCAGAACGATGACCTCTCTCAAAACATTAAGGTTGCAGCATTGCAGTTTAAATGGCCAATTACCTACCTCCCAAGGTAATTTAAGGTTGATGACTCTTACTCTCTCTTTCCCTTTATAGACATATGAGTTTAAGTTCTCTTAAATTATAATGTGATCAGGCCTATGTGACTTAAATCATCTCAGAATGCTAGATATCAGCTCCAATGATCTCAGTGGATTTTTTCCTTTGTGCATGGCAAATCTGACATCCCTTCAAGAACTAGATCTCTCTTCCAATCACTTGAAAATCCCTATGTAGTTGAGCCCATTATATAACCTTTCAAAACTCAAGTCTTTTGATGGTTCCAGCAATGAAATATAAGCAGAAGAAGATGACCATAATCTGAGCCCAAAGTTCTAGTTAGAATCCCTCTATTTGAGCAGTCGTGGACAAGTTGTAGGAGCATTTCCTAAATTCCTTTACCATCAGTTCAACCTACAATCTTTCTATCTTATAAACACCCAAATAAAGGGAGAGTTCCCAAATTGGTTGATAGAGAACAACACATACCTAGAAAGTCTTTATTTAAAAAACTGCTCTCTTTCGGGTCCATTCTTACTGCCAAGGAGTTTGATGCAGGAGCATACACGAATGCTGATGGCATTCCAGGCGCAGCTGATGGCATTCCAGGCGCAGCAAACCAGAAGAGCAACAAAATGCAGCTAAGGAGCAGCAGCAAGGAGAAGAACGTAGAATCCAACTAGAAGTCAAATTGGAAATTCTTAATTTAGGAAATATCTCGTTTATTGTTTATTTGTTTCTGTTTTTGATTAGAATTCTGTTTTAGCTTTAAGTCTTCTTTTTATCAAACACTTGCAGTATTTAAGTCAGCGAAGATTGAACTCGCGGCCAGGTTTTGATTAATTAAAAAAATCGATTGAGTTTTCAATCAACAAAGAGAGCATCTCTTTTCCGTTGATTAGAATTTTACAAAGTAATTCTGGGATTCCTTTTGACTCTCACAGCCCGTAGAATAATACTAATTCTACCCGGCTTCAGTTGGTATCAGAGCCATAATTTTTTTTCCGGGACAATTACTAAGAATTCGTCAATGGCTGGTAGACGTGGTCGTGGGAGACGTGGGCAGGTTCCGAATGAGGAAGTCCAAACCCATGATCGAATCATCCAGGAAGAACGCATCGCAGACTTGCAGCGACAAGTCACGGAACTGACACAGCGACTGGCAGCTCAGGATTTAGAGAATGAGATCACTGATCATGACTCCGACTCTACTTTTGATAACCCCTTTCATCATCGACACAACGAAAGGGAGGTACGGGGCAGAGATATGTTCAATGGAAGTCTAGGATTTCGGGTTGAACTACCTGAATTTGCTGGCACCCTGCAAGCAGAAGGATTCATTGACTGGATCGATGAAGTAGAGCGCATCTTCGATTACAAAGAGGTTCCTGAGCAGATTAAAGTCAAGCTGGTGGCCATTAAATTGAAGGGGAGAGCATCTGCATGGTGGGAACAAATGCGTCGTTCACGCCACAGGCAAGGAAAATCAAAGATCACTGATTGGGAAAAGATGAAAAAGAAACTAAAAAGTCACTTCCTGCCGTTTGGGTATACCCAAATTTTATTCCAAATGTCTCCATTCCTTGAGGCGTGAATGCAAGGACAGCTTGATGAATACACAGAGGAGTTTTACCAACTAATTGCAAGGAACGATTTATCTGAGACGGAAGAGCAACTAGTGGCTCGCTACTTGGGGGGGCTGCGACAACCCTTGCAGGGATGCACTCGCCTACACACCTTATGGATCGTATCGTAGGCATTTCAAATGAGCACTTGTCGTGGAAAGACAAAAAAATAGACGAAGCATTAGCTGGAAGGACCCGAACAAGCAAATCATTCGAACCCGGAGGTACGCCCAACAACACCAGCACCACAGTCCCTTCTAATCCTACGATTCGCTGTTTTCGTTGTGGGGAGCAAGGACACCGCACTGCGAATTGCAGTGAAACCAGCTAACCAAAAGAACACAAATCTGCGATAGAAGAAGAAGGCTACATAGATGTTGGGGGATGAACCAACGTATGATGAGGAAGTAGCGTAAGATGTACTCTATGGAGATGGACACGAAACTTTAGTGGTCAGGAAGAGCCTATTAACTCCCAAATCTGATTCAGGTGACGATTGGCTACGACACAATATTTTCCATACAACATGCACGGTGGCAAACGAGGTTTGCAAACTCATAATTGATAGCGGCAGCTGCGAGAATGTTGTATCCGAAGAGGCCATCCAAAAGCTTAACTTAAGCACCGACCGACACCCTAAACCATACAAACTCTCATGGCTGAGTAAAGAGAGTGAAGTAACAGTGGACAGACGCTGCCTAGTGTCTTTTTCTATTGGCAAGAAATATTTTGATAATGCTTGGTGTGACGTTGTTTCCATGGACGCCTGTCACGTCCTGCTGGGGCGACCATGGCAGTACGATTGCAATGTCGCTCATGATGGGCGAAGGAACACATACACTCTTAGCATAAAAGGAAAGAAGATCGTCTTGGCACCGCGACGAGATAACCAAACTCCCTATTCCTGGGTTAGTACTAATACTAATCGCTCTCTATGTCCCGATTCTTGGGGAATTAAAACATGAAGACACAATGGTCTTTGCTCTCATGCCATGTGAAGAAAGTGACACAAAAGTAAGGTCCCAAGTGCCAACGGAAGTGCAGCAACTATTACAAGAATTTGTAGATTTGATGCTCGACGACTTGCCCCCAAGGTCTCCCACCATTGCGCGACATACAACATCGGATCGACCTCATTCCAGAGCAAGCTTGCCGAACAGCCAAAGCATACCGTCTTAGTCCAAAAAGACGCCGAAGAGCTGCAACGACAAGTAATGGAGCTACTACAACGGGGCTTCATCGAGAGAGTATGAGCCCCTCGCGCTGTCCCAAAGATTACTCGTACTCAAAAAAGGATGGCTCATGGCGTATGTGCGTTGACAATCGCGCGATCAATAAAATTACAGCTAAGTATCGATTCCCGATCCCTCGTTTGGATGATATGTTAGACCAATTATCTGGATCGCAGGTGTTCTCAAAAATTGATCTCAAAAGCGGATATCACCAAATTCGGATTCGTCCCGGTGACGAATGGAAAACAGCCTTCAAGTCGCAGCACGGGTTATACGAATGGATGGTCATGCCTTTTGGTCTCTCTAACGCCCCAAGCACTTTCATGAGATTTATGCATCAGATATTGCGGCCATTTATGGGCAAATTTGTTGTGGTATACTTCGACGATATCCTAATTTACAGCCCCCACGCCACACGCCCATCTTGCACACCTAAGGGCTGTAATGGAAACTTTACGCGTGAGCACTTGGTCATTAATCAAAAGAAATGCACATTCTTAACTGAGGCAGTAACATTTTTGGGGTTTGTTGTGTCAACTAAAGGTGTCCACGCAGACCAATCCAAAATCACAGCAATTCTGGAATGGCCCATCCCAAAGACAGTGCATGATGTCCGCAGCTTCCATGGACTAGCTTCCTTCTATCGCCGATTCATCCGTGATTTCAGCACCCTAATTGGTCCCCTCACCGAATGCCTGAAAGGGAAGGAATTCAAATGGACTGAAGCAGCCGAAGCTAGCTTCAATTTGATCAAGCAAAAAATGACGGAAGCACCAGTCTTAGCGCTGCCAGACTTTGAACAAGTCTTTGAAGTCAACTGCGACGCATCAGGAACGGGAATTGGAGTGCTGAGCCAATCTGGGCGCCCCGTGGCCTTTTTTAGTGAGAAATTGACAGGAGCCAAGAGGAATTACTCCACCTATGACCTTGAATTTTATGCTATTGTGCAATCTTTGAGACATTGGCGTCATTACCTGCTGCAACAAGAGTTCATCTTGCTAACCGATCATGAGGCCTTGAAGTATATTAATGGGCAACACAAGCTAAATCGCAGACATGCTAAGTGGGTAGCCACACTACAGGAATACACTTTCGCAATCAAGCATCAGGCTGGAAGCTTGAATCGAGTGGCCGATGCTTTGAGCAGGCGATCAGCCCTTCTTACAACTATGCAAACACGGGTTACAGGTTTTGAAACTTTGAAAGACCTGTATCCAGGAGATCCTTCATTTGGCAAAATATTCCTAGAGGTAACAAATGGGCTTCACGGTGACTTTACTTTGCACAATGGGTGCCTATTTCGGGGACTACAATTGTGCATTCCAGTTTGCTCATTACGACAGCACATTATACGTGAGCTTCACGGAGAGGGGCACTTTGGGCGTGATAAGACCCTCGCCCTAGTCACTGCCGATTTTTATTGGCCCAAAATATCCAGCGATGTTGCACACTACGTTGCGCGGTGTTACATATGTCAACGATCAAAAGGGGTTCTTTCAAATGCAGGTCTATACACTCCCTTGCCAGTACCGGAAGCACCATGGCTTGATGTAAGCATGGATTTCGTGCTAGGATTACCACGCACACAGCGCGCAACTGATTCTATATTAGTCGTGGTTGATCGATTCTCCAAAATGGCACACTTTGTTGCATGCCGAAAAACCATGGACGCTGTCAACATCGCCCACCTCTACTTCAAAGACATCGTCCGCATCCATGGAATACCACGATCTGTCACTTCAGACCGAGACACCAAATTCATTAGCAATTTTTGGAGGAGCTTATGGAGCCGTTTGGGGACAAAACTAAATTTTAGTAGCGCCTATCACCCGCAAACTTGGAGGTCTTGGATATGAGTGGCTCTACTCTCAATAGCAGTAGCATCTTCTGAACCATCAGAACGATGACCTCTCTCAAAACATTAAGGTTGCAGCATTGCAGTTTAAATGGCCAATTACCTACCTCCCAAGGTAATTTAAGGTTGATGACTCTTACTCTCTCTCTTTCCCTTTATAGACATATGAGTTTAAGTTCTCTTAAATTATAATGTGATCAGGCCTATGTGACTTAAATCATCTCAGAATGCTAGATATCAGCTCCAATGATCTCAGTGGATTTTTTCCTTTGTGCATGGCAAATCTGACATCCCTTCAAGAACTAGATCTCTCTTCCAATCACTTGAAAATCCCTATGTAGTTGAGCCCATTATATAACCTTTCAAAACTCAAGTCTTTTGATGGTTCCAAAGAATGAAATATAAGCGTAAGAAGATGACCATAATCCGAGCCCAAAGTTCTAGTTAGAATCCCTCTATTTGAGCAAATCGTGGACAAGTTGTAGGAGCATTTCCTAAATTCCTTTACCATCGCTCAACCTACAATCTTTCTATCTTATAAACACCCAAATAAAGGGAGAGTTCCCAAATTGGTTGATAGAGAACAACACATACCTAGAAAGTCTTTATTTAAAAATCGCTTCTCTTTCGGGTCCATTCTTATCGCCAAGGAGTTTGATGCAGGGAGCATACACGAATGCCGATGGCATTCCAGCGCAAACTGATGGCATTCCAGCGCAGAGAAACCGTAAGAGCAACAAAATGCAGCTAAGGAGCAAAGCAAAGAAGGAGAAGAACGTAGAATCCAACTAGAAGTCAAATTGGAAATTCTTAATTTAGGAAATATCTCGTTTATTGTTTATTTGTTTCTGTTTTTGATTAGAATTCTGTTTTAGCTTTAAGTCTTCTTTTTATCAAACACTTGCAGTATTTAAGTCAGCGAAGATTGAACTCGCGGCCAGGTTTTGATTAATTAAAAAAATCGATTGAGTTTTCAATCAACAAAGAGAGCATCTCTTTTCCGTTGATTAGAATTTTACAAAGTAATTCTGGGATTCCTTTTGACTCTCACAGCCCGTAGAATAATACTAATTCTACCCGGCTTCAGTTGGTATCAGAGCCATAATTTTTTTTCCGGGACAATTACTAAGAATTCGTCAATGGCTGGTAGACGTGGTCGTGGGAGACGTGGGCAGGTTCCGAATGAGGAAGTCCAAACCCATGATCGAATCATCCAGGAAGAACGCATCGCAGACTTGCAGCGACAAGTCACGGAACTGACACAAACTGATCGGGCAAACTCAGATTTAGAGAATGAGATCACTGATCATGACTCCGACTCTACTTTTGATAACCCCTTTCATCATCGACACAACGAAAGGGAGGTACGGGGCAGAGATATGTTCAATGGAAGTCTAGGATTTCGGGTTGAACTACCTGAATTTGCTGGCACCCTGCAAGCAGAAGGATTCATTGACTGGATCGATGAAGTAGAGCGCATCTTCGATTACAAAGAGGTTCCCCGAGCGCATTAAAGTCAAGCCGGTGGCCATTAAATTGAAGGGGAGAGCATCCGCATGGTGGGAACAAATGCGCTGCTCACGCCACGTGCAAGGAAAATCAAAGATCACCGATTGGGAAAAGATGAAAAAGAAACTAAAAAGTCACTTCCCTCGCCGCTTGGGTATACCCAAATTTTATTCCAAATGTCTCCATTCCTTGAGGCGTAATGCAAGGACAGCTTGATGAATACACAGAGGAGTTTTACCAACTAATTGCAAGGAACGATTTATCCGAGACGGAAGAGCAACTAGTGGCTCGCTACTTGGGGGGCTGCGACAACCCTTGCAGGGATGCACTCGCCTACACACCTTATGGATCAGTATCGAGGCATTTCACGAGCACTTGTCTGTGGAAAGACAAACAAAATAGACGAAGCATTAGCTGGAAGGACCCGAACAAGCAAATCATTCGAACCCGGAGGTACGCCCTAACAACACCAAAGCACCACAGGTCCCTTCTAATCCTACGATTCGCTGTTTTCGTTGTGGGGAGCAAGGACACCGCGACTGCGAATTGCAGTGAAACCAGCTAACCAAAAGAACACAAATCTGGCGATAGAAGAAGAAGGCTACATAGATGTTGGGGATGAACCAACGTATGATGAGGAAGTAGCGTAAGATGTACTCTATGGAGATGGACACGAAACTTTAGTGGTCGGGAAGAGCCTATTAACTCCCAAATCTGATTCAGTGACGATTGGCTACGACACAATATTTTCCATACAACATGCACGGTGGCAAACGAGGTTTGCAAACTCATAATTGATAGCGGCAAACTGCGAGAATGTTGTATCCGAAGAGGCCATCCAAAAGCTTAACTTAAGCACCGACCGACACCCTAAACCATACAAACTCTCATGGCTGAGTAAAGAGAGTGAAGTAACAGTGGACAGACGCTGCCTAGTGTCTTTTTCTATTGGCAAGAAATATTTTGATAATGCTTGGTGTGACGTTGTTTCCATGGACGCCTGTCACGTCCTGCTGGGGCGACCATGGCAGTACGATCGCAATGTCGTTCATGATGGGCGAAGGAACACATACACTCTTAGCATAAAAGGAAAGAAGATCGTCTTGGCACCGCGACGAGATAACCAGCCCCCTATTCCGGTTAGTACTAATACTAATCTGCTCTCTATGTCCCGATTCTTGGGGGAATTAAAACATGAAGACACAATGGTCTTTGCTCTCATGCCATGTGAAGAAAGTGACACAAAAGTAAGGTCCCAAGTGCCAACGGAAGTGCAGCAACTATTACAAGAATTTGTAGATTTGATGCCTGACGACTTGCCCCAAGGTCTCCCACCATTGCGCGACATACAACATCAGATCGACCTCATTCCAGGAGCAAGCTTGCCGAACAGGCCAGCATACCGTCTTAGTCCAAAAGACGCCGAAGAGCTGCAACGACAAGTAATGGAGCTACTACAACGGGGCTTCATCGGAGAGAGTATGAGCCCCTCGCGCTGTCCCCAAAGATTACTCGTACTCAAAAAAAGGATGGCTCATGGCGTATGTGCGTTGACAATGCGCGATCAATAAAATTACAGTTAAGTATCGATTCCCGATCCCTCGCTTTGGATGATATGTTAGACCAATTATCCGGATCGCAGTGTTCTCAAAAATTGATCTCAAAAGCGGATATCACCAAATTCGGATTCGTCCCGGTGACGAATGGAAAATGACCTTCAAGTCGCAAAGACGGGTTATACGAATGGATGGTCATGCCTTTTGGTCTCTCTAACGCCCCAAGCACTTTCATGAGATTTATGCATCAGATATTGCGGCCATTTATGGGCAAATTTGTTGTGGTATACTTCGACGATATCCTAATTTACAGCCCCACGCCACACGCCCATCTTGCACACCTAAGGGTCGTAATGGAAACTTTACGCGCGGAGCACTTGGTCATTAATCAAAAGAAATGCACATTCTTAATCGAGGCAAGAATATTTTTGGGGGTTTGTTGTGTCAACTAAAGGTGTCCACGCAGACCAATCCAAAATCACAAAGCAATTCGGGAATGGCCCATCCCAAAGACAGTGCATGATGTCCGCAGCTTCCATGGACTAGCTTCCTTCTATCGCCGATTCATCCGTGATTTCAGCACCCTAATTGGTCCCCTCACCGAATGCCTGAAAGGGAAGGAATTCAAATGGACTGAAGCAGCCGAAGCTAGCTTCAATTTGATCAAGCAAAAAATGACTAAGCACCCAGGGCCTTAGCGCCGCTGCACTTTGAACAAGTCTTTGAAGTCAACTGCGACGCATCAGGAACGGGAATTGGAGTGCTGAGCCAATCTGGGCGCCCCGTGGCCTTTTTTAGTGAGAAATTGACAGGAGCCAAGAGGAATTACTCCACCTATGACCTTGAATTTTATGCTATTGTGCAATCTTTGAGACATTGGCGTCATTACCTGCTGCAACAAGAGTTCATCTTGCTAACCGATCATGAGGCCTTGAAGTATATTAATGGGCAACACAAGCTAAATCGCAGACATGCTAAGTGGGTAGCCACACTACAGGAATACACTTTCGCAATCAAGCATCAGGCTGGAAGCTTGAATCGAGTGGCCGATGCTTTGAGCAGGCGATCAGCCCTTCTTACAACTATGCAAACACGGGTTACAGGTTTTGAAACTTTGAAAGACCTGTATCCAGGAGATCCTTCATTTGGCAAAATATTCCTAGAGGTAACAAATGGGCTTCACGGTGACTTTACTTTGCACAATGGGTGCCTATTTCGGGGACTACAATTGTGCATTCCAGTTTGCTCATTACGACAGCACATTATACGTGAGCTTCACGGAGAGGGGCACTTTGGGCGTGATAAGACCCTCGCCCTAGTCACTGCCGATTTTTATTGGCCCAAAATATCCAGCGATGTTGCACACTACGTTGCGCGGTGTTACATATGTCAACGATCAAAAGGGGTTCTTTCAAATGCAGGTCTATACACTCCCTTGCCAGTACCGGAAGCACCATGGCTTGATGTAAGCATGGATTTCGTGCTAGGATTACCACGCACACAGCGCGCAACTGATTCTATATTAGTCGTGGTTGATCGATTCTCCAAAATGGCACACTTTGTTGCATGCCGAAAAACCATGGACGCTGTCAACATCGCCCACCTCTACTTCAAAGACATCGTCCGCATCCATGGAATACCACGATCTGTCACTTCAGACCGAGACACCAAATTCATTAGCAATTTTTGGAGGAGCTTATGGAGCCGTTTGGGGACAAAACTAAATTTTAGTAGCGCCTATCACCCGCAAACAGATGGTCGGACGGAGGTCGTCAATCGGAGTCTTGGCAACCTGTTAAGATGTTTGGCTGGGCATAAGCCAAAGCAGTGGGATGTGGCGTTACCCCAAGCTGAATTTGCATACAATCGATCCACTAATAGGAGCACTGGAAGGAGTCCCTTTCAAATCGTGTATGGAAGTAACCCTCCCTGAGTGCTTGGGACTTAATTCCCATTCCGTGGATAAGTCGCCCAGACCTCAAAGGCGGATGAAATGGCCGAACACCTCAAGGAAATTCACAATCAGTACGCGCAGCCTATACATGAAAGCAACACTCAAGTACAAACTAAGGATTGACAACCATCGGCGTAAAGTCCTCGTTCGATGAGGGAGATTTTGTCCAGGGCTATCTTAACTCGTGATCGTTTCCCGGTGGGAGAATATAACAAGCTTAAAGACAAGAAGATTGGCCCGTGTGAAATCTTGCGTAAAAATTAATGATAATGCCTACCGCTTTGCGTCTACCTAGCCACTTGAAGACGTCGATGTTTTCAACGTCAAACACCTCAGCCCTTGCTTTATCGGGATACCAGTGGCGTAGCATCGTGGTCGAGCCCTTTTCAACCGTGAGGAGACCGATGCAGGAGCATACACGAATGCCGATGGCATTCCAGCGCAAACTGATGGCATTCCCGAGCGCAAAGCAAACCGTAAGAGCAACAAAATGCAGCTAAGGAGCAAACGAAGAAGGAGAAGAACGTAGAATCCAACTAGAAGTCAAATTGGAAATTCTTAATTTAGGAAATATCTCGTTTATTGTTTATTTGTTTCTGTTTTTGATTAGAATTCTGTTTTAGCTTTAAGTCTTCTTTTTATCAAACACTTGCAGTATTTAAGTCAGCGAAGATTGAACTCGCGGCCAGGTTTTGATTAATTAAAAAAATCGATTGAGTTTTCAATCAACAAAGAGAGCATCTCTTTTCCGTTGATTAGAATTTTACAAAGTAATTCTGGGATTCCTTTTGACTCTCACAGCCCGTAGAATAATACTAATTCTACCCGGCTTCAGAGTTCTCATGTGAATCTGTCATTGCTAAGTATATCAATGAATGATTTCCAAGGCCAAATTCTTGTAGAAATCGGGGCTTATTTTCCAGGGTTACAGGTTTTATTGATGTCTCATAGTGGCTTTGATGGAAGCATTCCTTCCTCATTGGGTAGCATGAGCTTGCTGCAATTGTTAGACCTGTCCAACAATTTTTTGACGGGAAGAATACTTTCAAATAACAGCTTGCAAGGGCAGATCCCTGGATGGATAGGGAATATGTCTTCTCTTGAGTTCTTGGACCTATCAAGGAACAACCTCTTTGGTCCTGTACCACCGAGATTTGGTGCTTCTTCAAAATTAAAATATGTATATTTATCTAGAAATAAGTTGCAAGGACCGATCACAACAAAATTCTACGACTGCTCTGGGATATTGGCATTAGATCTTTCCCATAATAATTTAACTAGTAGAATTCCAGAATGGATTGGCAGGCTATCTAACTTGAGATTTCTACTATTGAGTCATAACAATCTTGAAGGTGAGATCCCAGTTCAATTATACAGGTTGAAGCAATTAACCATCATTGATCTATCTCAAAATTATCTTTTTGGTAATATCCTTTCTTGGATGATATCTACTCATCCTTTCTCAAACCAAAACACTTCTTATGATTCTTTTTCCTCATCACAACAATCCTTTGAATTTACAATGAAGAATGTAGCCCTTCTTTATAGAGGCAACACTATCCGGTACTTTACTGGAATTGATTTATCATGCAACAACTTCACAAGAGAGATTCCTCCTGAGATTGGAAACCTGAGCAAGATCAAGGTATTGAACCTCTCACACCACAGTTTGATTGGGCCAGTTCCACCAACATTTTCAAGGTTAAAGGAAATAGAGAGCTTGGATCTTTCATACAACAAATTGGAAGGAGAAATCCCTCCTCAACTTACTGGACTATATTCTATAGCTATTTTTAGTATGGCACACAATAATTTGTCTAGCAAGACACCTGCGAGAGTTGCATAGTTTGTTACATTTGAAGAGAGTTCTTATAAGGATAACCCTTTTCTCTGTGGACAACCGCTAACTAAAGCTTGTGATGCGGATATGCCATCATCACCAACTTCAATAAACAACAATTATAATGGCTGTTTCATGGAATAGGTTTTCTATGTGAGCTTTGGGGTTGCATATGTCATGGTGTTGTTGGTGATAGGGGCGTTTCTGTACATAAATCCGTATTGGCGACGAGCTTGGTTTCACTTCATTGAAGTTAGCATAACCAATTGCTATTATTTTATGGTGGACAATTTTCCCATTAGATCCAAGTTTGGATTTTCATAGCCTTTTATATTGATGGTACTAAGCCTTGGTGCATCTTTTTGTATTTTAGCTTCACGATTTAAATTAGTTTAAAAGCACGCTCAAGCGATGTTTTATTAATCTTCATTTGTGTTTTGTTGTTCTTTTTAGCTTCCGTGTTACATAATCATTAAATTTAGCTTCATTGTTCAATTTAATTAAAATAACAAATTTACAACACAAATATCATTGTTAAAAGCATACTCATGTGTTGCATGTACAGTAACTTTGACAATTTACAACAAATCTCTCATTAGCTCCTATAAATGAACTATCTGTGTAAACACCAAATTCCAACTTCTTAGTAATCACAATCACATTACGAAAACAATGACTTATCAAGCATAAATAAATTTATACAAGAAACCTAATGAATTAATCCAATTAAGTTGTAAACACACAAAATACAATAACATATGCCAAACGTCTGATACAATAAAGATAAAAAACACCTAACAGCAGAGCAAGGCCATGTGAACTTCATGGTGTCTTGTCTAGAAAGTTTATTCATAGATATGAAAAGTTACAACATAATTTCCATTCTATTCCATTCTCAAATTTCAATTTTCCACAACAAGATGTATATTTCAATGACTGTATTAGGAAGACCAAATACTTAGAAAAAATGAAACTAATAAGTTTAACCAGAAGCTTCCTCTTTATCTTTTTCTATTGAATTCTTCAAACAATATGACTATCTTTGTACTTTTCTTTTCTTGATACCTAATATTTCTCAAAGTCAAAACAAATCTAAAGGCAAGGATGTCCTAAAAGAATTTCAGCAATTAAGCTTACATGATATATTCACACACTAAGCACCTTACCAGTACCCGCTGAAGTTGCTGAATTTCCCACCTCGGTCAGCCTAGAAATAAGATAACTTGCCTGAAATTACTTGTGTCAATGATCCATTTGGTAGCTCTACTGTACGATTATTGACAACCTTTAAGAATGTAAATTGTCTCTGATCCCAAATCTTCTATGCAGCCACTGTCCAAAATCCATATACTCCTCTTTCCATTGGAAACAAGTGAGAATGCTTTACCTGATAATTCTTCGTGGGGTGAATAGTTACTAACAAGGTTAGCAGAAGATGATTTGTTTTCCAGCATGTTCAGTATTTGTTTGCATTCTTTGGGTGTGACAGGGAAATTTATTTCCTTCCTTTCATCCATGTGTTTGCATTCTCTGATCCTAGCAGCCAGATTTTAACCAGATTGTTGCATCTATTTAATTGTTGGCATTCTTCATGATTGCTTTTGTCTGGTTCTTTGATTGAACCATCTAGTAGTCCAATATTATTTTTCACAGTCAGGGCCACGATCATGGATTGTCTTCATGTGCTGTAATTATCTTCCACCAATACAAAGATGGCACCTGGCTGATATGAGTGATGAAGATAAAGTGGACATCTCCTTCTATACTTTAATTACACCCTGAAGTAAAAAATGGTCCTGGCATTGCATATCAGGTATTGACATTGATAAATGTCCATGCTGCTGTGATTGACAACAGCAACATGTTCAAGCCCAGAAATAGAAGAAAGCAGCAAGGCAATATTCAAGCAGGAACCCACAAGGAACCCAGAAAGCAAGGCAATCTTCAAGCAGGAACCCAGAAAGCAAGGCAATCTTCAAGCATATGTAAAGCATGTTGAAGACAGTTAAAAAGTTTGTTATTATAGTTAGCTGATCTGTTAATCAGTTATTTAGTTGTTAAATACATAACAGAATTAGATTATGTATATATAAAAAATGTAATCACAGTGATGAATTTTAATCAGAAAATTGAACATTGTTCATTTTCACAATCTTCTATGTTTCTTCATTCTCTCGTGGATGAAATTCAATATGGTATCAGAGCATTTTTCTCTTTGAAGATTAATTCTTCATCTTCAAATTTCTTTCTTAATTGATTCAAGCTTCTTCGGTTGTTCATCTGTTAACAATGGCAGAAAGCATCAATTACACAACAGAAATGGATTCCTCTAATCCTTTCTTCTTACACCATGGTGACAGCCCTGGTGCTATGATTGTCTCAAAACAGCTCAATGGTGAGAATTATAACACATGGAAGAGGGCGATGATGATGGCTTTGTTAGCAAAGAACAAGCTGATTTTCGTTGATGGAACCTTGCCTAAACCATCAAATCTTTATGATTCCCAAGGATTATCTTGGACTCGCTGCAACAACATGGTTCTCTCATGGTTGATCAATTCAGTTTCAACAGAGATTGCGAACAGTATCATCTACATTGATGATGCTTCTGAGATATGGAAAGATCTTCAGGATCGATTTTCTCAACACAATAGGCCACGAATTTTCCAATTGAAGAAATCTATAGCTTCTCTGTGTCAGGAAAATAATTAAGTCAGTTCATACTTCACTACACTGAAAGGATTATGGGATGAGTTGGCAAATCATCAACCAATCCCTACCTGCACGTGTGGAGCTTTGAAGACTATCTTATCTTATCATCATCAGCAGCATGTGTATCAATTCCTGATGGGATTGAATGAGAATTATTCACATGTTCGAGGACAAATTTTGTTGATTGATCCACTTCCTTCAATCAACAAAGTTTTCTCCCTTGTTATTCAAGAGCAGAGGCAACGCACGATTTCTTCAGCAAGCCCTTCCTTTAATCATAATACAACTGCATTGTTTACAAAGGCAGTGCCCTCAGCTCGTTTTGCAGGTAACAAGCCTTCTTCTTTTAGAAAGGATAGACCTAAATGTTCTCATTGTGGTATTTCTGGGCACACGATGGAAAAATGCTACAAAGTGCATGGTTTTCCACCTGGTTACAAATTCAACAAAGGAAAGAATGCATTTCCTAGTGTTCATCAAGTATCAGGACCTCAGTTGCCTATTACTTATGAACAATGCCAGCAGCTTCTTAGCATGCTAAAACCTGACAATTCAGAGCACAATTCATCCTTGAATCAAGTCTCTATGTTTAACAGTAATGAAACAGAAGTTGTAGCACAAGGTAAGGGTTATACAAGTGCAGGTATTTTTTTAACTAAAACTCAATTCTGCAATTTTGATTCAAGACATTCTGTCTTTGCATCTTCTTTGTCATTATCTCCACAGAATACTTCAAACCCTACTAAAACACCTTGGATCATCGATACTGGTGCCACAGATCACATGATCTGTTCCATCTCCTTCTTTACCACTATTACCTCGGTTGTTTCCAAGTTTGTAAAACTTCCAAATGGCCAATTTGCTTTAGTCACTCATATTGGTACAATCAGGATTTCAGATTGCTTTGTTCTTACAAATGTTCTCTGAATTCCTTCCTTCTCATTCAATCTTATATCTGTTAGCAAATTGATTAACACCTTGAATTGTTGTGTCATTTTCTTACCAAGATTTTGTTTTATTTAGAATCTCACAAGATGGAAAACGATTGGTGTGGGTAAAGAAGATGGAGGTTTATATCATCTACTGCAACCATCAATGTTTGTTCTTACTGAATTTTCTGCTTCTTTCATTCCTGCAAATTTCTTGTCTAAGAAATCAATCAATGATCTAGCTTCTGCTAGTTTTTGTATTAGCTTTGAAAATACCAGTTTATGGCACTACAGACTAGGCCATCCTTCAGACCTTCCTCTCAAATCACTCTCTCATGTAATTCCACAGCTTTTACATGAATCAAATAAGAGTTGCAATGTATGTCCATTAGCTAAAAAACATTGATTGTCTTTTCCTCATAGTTCCTCTATTTCTGCACAGCCTTTTGAATTGATACACTGTGACATTTGTGGACCTTTCTCTACAAAATCCATTTCAGGTTCTTCTTATTTCTTGAAAATTGTTGATGATCATACTAGGTTTACATGGATTCATCTATTAGAAAATATGTCTCAAACTAGAAACCACATTCAAGCCTTCTTTACTTTAGTTGAGACACAATTCAATGCAAAAATCCAAACCTTAAGATATGATAATGGTGCTGAATTCAACATGGAATCTTTCTATGCCTCCAAAGGTGCTATTCATCAACTTAGTTGTGTTGAAACACCACAACAAAACTCTATTGTAGAACGTAAACATCAACATATTCTCAATGTGGCTAAATCTCTTCTTTTTCAGGCACATTTGCCTCTGAAATTTTGGGGAGACTGCATCCTTGCTGCAGTCCATTTAATGAACCGCATTCCTACTCCCATACTACACAATAAATCTCCTTATGAAATTCTGTTCAAATCCTCTCCCTTATACTCTCATTTACGAGTATTTGGTTGCCTTTGTTATGCAAACACTCTTCTTCGTAATAGACATAAATTTGACCCTAGAGCTAAACCTTGCATATTCATTGGTTATCCATATGGCATAAAGGGATATAAACTTTATGATTTACAACTTCATACTGTATTTGTATCCAGATGTCATATTCCATGAAAATGTGTTTCCTTTTGCTCTCAAACAACCATCAACCATCACTGATTCTGTCTTACCTTTACCTATTCCACTGCCAGAATCTTCCATTCTTACACCTGCTTCTTCATCATCACAACCTGACTCAAGCACTCACAACTTCACTCCACCCAGTTCCAATTCCCACATATCCATTCCATCACCTTGTTCTTCACTTACACAATCCAGTTCTAGTCCCCATATTTCCATTTCAGCACCTTGTCATGAATCTATTTTAGAACTTGAATCTGTTTCAGAAGCAATGCCTAGTAGACGATCTTCTAGAGTAAAACATAAACCTGGTTATTTACATGATTATCATTGTCATGTTGCCACATCCACTTCAGCTCCCACATCATGGTCTACAGCTTCAGGTACTCCCTATTCTCTTGATTCAGTGCTTTCATATGATAAACTATCTTCCACTCAAAACTGTTTTAGTCTTTCTATTTCTGCACTTGTCGAGCCCACATCTTATGCTGAAGCTGTTAAACATAAAGACTGGCGTGAGGCTATGAATAATGAGATTAAAGCACTTGAACTCAATGATACTTGGACTGTGGTTGATCTCCCTGCTTCCAAACATGTAATTGGGTGCAAATGGGTTTACAAGGTCAAGTTAAAATCTGATGGCACTTTGGAGAGGTATAAAGCTAGGTTGGTTGCCAAGGGGTATAATCAATATGAGGGATTGGATTATTATGAAACATTCTCCCCTGTGGCTAAGCTTACTACCATGCGTACACTCTTGGCAGTAGCAGCTGCAAAACACTGGCATCTTCACCAATTAGATGTGAATAATGCATTTCTTCATGGTCAATTAGATGAAGAGGTGTATATGTCTTTACCCCTTGGTTTCACTAGCAAGGGGGAGTCCAAAGTATGCAGACTCAATAAGTCCCTTTACGGCCTCAAGCAAGCTTCTAGACAATGGTTTGCTAAGTTCTCTAATGCTCTACTTGAATTTGGTTTTATCCAGTCCAAGGCTGATTACACATTATTCACTCGAAATTTGAAGGGATCCTTTATTGCTTTATTAGTGTATGTTGATGATATTGTGGTTGCTAGTGATAATGCAGCTGAAGTTTCCAAATTCATTCAACTACTTAATGATAAGTTTCAGTTAAAGGATCTTGGAGCCTTGAAATATTTCCTTGGCTTGGAAATAGCTCGCAATGAGCTTGGGATTTCAATCTTCAAAGAAAATATGCATTGGAGGTTCTTGAAGATTCTGGTTTATTGGCTTCTAAACCAGTCAATTTTCCCATGGAACCAAATGTTAAATTTTCAAAGGAATCGGGCCAACCTTTGACAGACCCTACTGCATACAGAAGGCTTATTGGTCGTTTGCTCTATCTTACTATCACAAGACCTGATATTTGTTTTGTTGTTCAAGTATTAAGTCAGTTTATGGCCAATCCTAGAGTGCCTCATTTACATGCAGCTCATCATGTTTTGCGTTACATAAAATCCTCTCCTGCGCAAGGATTATTTTTCCCAGTCACCTCAAGCTTGCAGCTGAAGGCTTTTTGTGATTCTGACTAGGCCAGTTGTGTGGACTCTAGAAGATCAGTAACAGGTTTTTGTGTCTTCCTTGATCAATCTTTGATTTCTTGGAAATCCAAGAAACAAACCACAGTCTCAAGATCTTCCGCTGAAGCAAAATATAGAGCCATGGCCTCTACTTGTTGTGAAGTTGTTTGGCTTCGCAGTCTTCTTCAAGACCTTCAAGTTCCCCAGCAGATTGCTCTTCTCTACTGTGACAGTAAAATTGCTCTTCATATTGCAGCTAATCCTGTATACCATGAACGAACAAAGCACATTGACATTGATTGTCATGTTGTTCGTGAGAAGATTCAACTTGGGATATTGAGAACATTCCATGTTTCTTCTCAAAATCAGCTTGCAGGTATTTTTACCAAGGCACTTGGCTTCTCTCTTTTCTTTCCTTTGGTGTCCAAGATGAGCCTTCATAACATCTATTCTCCTGCATCCTCTGAAGTCTCCTCTTAAGGGGGAGTATTGACATTGATAAATGTCCATGCTGCTGTGATTGACAAAAGCAGCATGTTCAAGCCCAGAAATAGAAGAAAGCAGCAAGGCAATCTTCAAGCAGGAACCCACAAGGAACCCAGAAAGCAAGGCAATCTTCAAGCAGGAACCCAGAAAGCAAGGCAATCTTCAAGCATATGTAAAGCATGTTGAAGACAGTTAAAAAGTTTGTTATTATAGTTAGCTGATCTGTTAATCAGTTATTTAGTTGTTAAATACATAACAGAATTAGATTATGTATATATAAACAATGTAATCACAGTGATGAATTTTAATCAGAAAATTGAACATTGTTCATTTTCACAATCTTCTCTGTTTCTTCATTCTCTCGTGGATGAAATTCAATATCAGGTGGCATCTCCTTCTATACTTTAATTACACCCTGAAGTAAAAAATGGTCCTAGCATTGCATATCAGGTGGCATCTCCTTTTGTACTTGGATTATTGAAACTGACATAAACAAATAGCCCATCAATAAATAAACACAAATACTTCTTTTGATTTCTTGTCTTAACCTATAATAATAAAAATGCAAATCAAAGTTATGAAGCAATCCCATTTGTAAAAAAGGCAAAATATTTACTTTTCAATTTAATTAATTATTACCTTGAAAGCAACATAATTGCCACTTTTATTTAACAACTGAAACGAGAGAGAACAAAACAAATTTCCGGTTCAGTCTAATTCAATCAGTTTCAGACTCTTAAAACCAAAACCAAACCAAAGTTTTTTGGGTTTTCAAATCAGTTAATTTAGTTTTTTTCGGTTTGGTTTTTTCAATTTATTTATTTTGGTTTTCTCGATTTAATCGGTTTTTTCAAGGTTTTTGCTCACCCTAGTAGTTTCTGTGTTAATTAGTAAGAGGGTGTCAAATTATACCAACAAAATTCAACTACAAATGAATTTCTAGGTGTCTTTCATGATGGTAATGACTCTGTGACTATCAAAACCTCTTCCAAATCTCAAGGGAAGCATTCTTAGAAGTAAGATGTGAAGAAGGTTATGAGGGGATCATAACTCAGGACCATCAATGGAAGGATCTGCATTGGTCTCTCGAACCTCTAGTTGGGACAGTAGACATAAGAAGTGAAGACCATGGTGTGAACACTGTAACAAACCAGGACACACCAAAGAAACCATCACGACCATCTTTTGACGAAGAAGGTTGAGCCTATACTGCTGCAATCACAGATGACAACCGACAGAAGACCAACAACACACCAACATACCCCTTTCATCAAAGAACAACTAGAGGTCCTACGGAAGTTGTTTAGTCAAAGCTCCTTAACCAACACTTCAGTCTCTAGGTCTGGCATGATAGTAAAGAAAAGCACTGCTCCTAACAGTAAACAAAATTACTCAGAGCCTTGGGTTGTTGGCTCTGGAGGATCAGATTGATTTTTATTGTTACCATTACTCTAAGGTAAAAAAAAAATCTTATTGTTATTGAGTTTATTGATTATACTATTATTTAGTGGGATCAACTTAAAGTAAAAACTAGAAAGAGACTCATAGAGACTTGTGATGCGATAAAAACAATAATGAGAAAAATGTTTGTTATTAATCATTATTATAGAGAATTATTTCAAAGATTCAAGAGTTTTTCTCAAGGTTCTAGGAGTGTGGAGGACTATGACAAGAGAATAAAGATTATCATGATTAAAGCTAATATTATAAAGGATATAGAAGCTACAATGACAAGGTTCTTTGAATTAATTGAATAGAGAGATAGTAAATATGGTTGAGTTAAGACACTATATTGAGCTTAAGGATATGATCCATATGGCTACCAAGATAGAAAGAGAATTGAAGAGAAAGGGCAATACACATCACGAAGGTAATCCAGGTTATTTTTCCGCTTGAAAGTCAAATTACAAGAGAGATAAGGCTACCACATTAAAGTTGAATATTATGGGTGATAGAGTTGAATCATCTAAGGTTTGGAGGAAAGATTTGTTCACTAAAATATAAGATAAATTCAAGATCTCATCTAATCATAATTATGATATTAAGTGTTTTAGGTATTTAATGAGTGAACATATAGTCTTGCAATGTCTAAAAAAAGGGATGATAGTTAAGAGAGCGTGGGAATATTAAGTCTAAAAGTGACAAATTGAAAGAAGATAATATGTCACCACTTAAGTATTGCAGTGATGCCTAGTCCGTGGTTGATAGAAAGGTTTTGGTGATTAAAAGAACAATAAGCAAGGGCTAGGTAGGTTGAAACTAGGGAAAGTCCTAGAACTTGAACAGCTATAAAATATCCCAAAACCACAAAACACAAGAGCTTGATTGATTTGTACTTCAACAAATCTACACTACTATCTGATGAAGTTTCATGATTTCCTGACTCAAGATTTTCAAAATCTCGTTTTTCTACCATTTCCAACTCAGATTGGTAAGTGCTAGGATCATTGTCTGCGAGGGAAGAAATTTTGTTTTCCATTTTCTTAAGTTGAAACTTCTTGAAAAGAAGTCCGACCATGGAAGTGAAAATTTCGACACCAGTAAGCATTAAAATAATCAAAACAATGAGTTGGCATTTGGAGAAAACTTCCATTTCAAGAGTTGACATACTTGAAACTGTGATGGCAGACACGGATGTGAAGAACAGATATATGTTCCTAGGCCTAAAAGAATCATGGGTTCTTTCTTGGCTTCAAAACCTTCAGAAAAAAAAAACCAAAGAAGGAAACGGAGACAAAATAACAAAGTTGAATACAAAAAGAATTCACTCTAGCAGGGATTAGACGGTAGGAACATGACATTAGACACCAAGTTGAGCTACAAAGATGGCGCGACGCTTCGCTAAACGAAGAAATATTTGTCATCCATATCAACTTGTAGATTGAAAAAATTAAAGTAAAAAAAAAAAGTCAAAAATTAAAAAATTAAGAGCTAAAATAAAAAAAAAAAAAAAAAACAGCATATATGATCAATTTCAATTGAAACCAACTAAACAAAAAATATGCATTTTTTCTATTTTATTAAAATTAAAAAACATCAAATTAATATTAATTTAAAATGATTGTCAATATAAATTAAAATTTCAGGACTAAGTTAAATAAAAATAAAACCCCAATAAAAGAGAAAATAATAAAAATTAAAAACCAAAACTAAGAGTATAGATACATAAATACGAGCAAAAAATAGGGATTGTCTTAGAAGGATGGAAAAATTAAAAGAATCGAAACTACAACAGAAATTAAAATAATAAGGGACAAAATAAAAAATAAAAATTAAATAAGATAATATTTTGTGTTCAATATTAATGTTAGGTAATATAATTTTAAAGAAATAAGATAAAAACATTAAAGATAGTATTGAGTCATAAAATTCTTCTAAACCATCCGAGATATTAGATATGAAATATTATATATAAAGATATTGCAAAACTTGTTTTTTTAATAATTACATCATAGAATGATAAATTATTTGAATTATCATTCTCATTGTTATTATTATGATTGAAGGCAAAATTCAAAAAAAATATTAGCAGGAGAGAGAAAATGGGGGACAATTAACCGATCGCCATCAAGTTTCCGACCACAGTGAGACGACACACGCACCATCATGTGGAAGAGATCATGGCGGTGCCTCCAGTGAGATGGCAGATGGACATTTTTTACCACCAGACAACGATGTATGCACCATCTATAAGGCGCAGACAAAAGACAATTGTCGGTGTATCAGGCAGACGCGCCAATAGTTTTCCGCAGAAAAAAATAATTAAAAAACCTAAAATTACCTAAACACCTCTACCGCCAACGCTTGACTTTTGTCTTTTCTTAGGGCACTTCAATATTTCTACTGTTTATAACAACATAAAAAACCAGAAATACCCTCAACGATAACTCTAAGTTTTTGTCTTATTTAAGGTTAATATGGTGATTTCAGTGCTCATCAACAATGCGAAAAATCAAAAATACCCTTGAGCAATGAATGTTTTTTTGTCTGTTGGGAGGGGTAAAATCTTAGTTTTGTTATAGAAAAACCCAAAAAAGACACAAACATCCTCAAACAATCAGATGATGTCAACATGTACAGTGAAAAAGTCTAAAATACCTCTAAGGTCAAAAGTTAAGTTTATACACAAAAGGGCAATACAATAATTACACTATTAAAATCTATAATAATATGTGTCTACTGCTACAATACTTTCCCTACACGGTATAACTTCTTTAATAAATCAAAGATGGTGTAATAAATTTTTTAATATTTTATAATAATTTTAACACAGTGATATTGCATATAAAAAAAATATTTCAATATATTTTTTATAAAAAAAAATTAAAACTAATTTATACCATAATATCAAACACGAAACTTCTTTAATTGATGGCGTTGTTTTCAACCAATATTAAAACTAACTTTCTTTTCTAATCAATTAATTAAAATCAAGTTATCTGGCCAATTACTCATAAAATTGAAAATTTCAATTTACAAAGAAAGAGGGAGAAGCCCTCTTTTATATATTTTTTAACTGAAATAACAAAAATCTCTCTCTTCTTTACAAAGAAAGAGGGTTAAAGCCATGTCAGCCCAGCGCTTGGCAGCAGCATACATGGCTTTTCAATTAATTTTTACCAGCATAATTAATTGTGGGGAAAACACTGTAGCAATTCACAGTGAGAATAGCTACAGTGTTTTCCCTACATGATTTAGCTTTAGGTTAATGAACTATGTTGTGTTTATATTCGTGTTTTTTTTTGGTTAACTGCTAGGACCAGCCCTTTTATGTTTCTTTTGTCACTAAAAAAACTCTGACCAATCTTGAATACTATTATAAATTTTTGGTTTAATTTTAATAATGTGTTTTTAATTATTATGTTACTAATATGAAAATAATATTATTAACAATATTTTTTCATAGTATTTTGTATACCACTGTCTAATACAATTTTTTCATAAAATCTGCTACTTTTGCCCCCATCAAGCAGTATGTTTGTTGAGGTGATGTCTCTGTGATAAATGGGGATGGAAGCTGCTGAATGCAGGTAGGACCGTAGGAGAGTGCCCCTGCTACCTCTGTTCTTTGGTCTGTTGAGTGGCATTGTAATTGACTGATTCGGTCAAGTCTGGCTGCTTAATTCTAAAGACTTTGGGTTTTGAACTTTGTACTCATGGAAGGCGAAAGGAAAAAAACAGAGAAAGAAAATAGCAGTAGAAAGGAGGAGGAGATTTTGGATAACTTGCCAAGTAAGAGCCCGTTTTATACCTTCTCTCTTCTAAAAAGCTACTGTCTGAAAGATGAAGAAAAAGAAAATGGCAGCTGTTGAGTTAACGGTATTTCATGTCATCCTGCTGTTCTGGTCATTGCGTACCGCAGAATCACAGGTTATGGCATTGACTGGATGTGAATCTTACTGTGGAGGCATTGAAATTCCATATCCCTTTGGAATGACAAAAGGATGTTTCCTAGACGAAAGGTTCAAAATACACTGCAACTCTAGCAGTGGAGTTCCTAAACTTACACTCAACGGCACTGATCTGCCTGTGATTTACATATCAGTTTCTTACAGTACGATTTATGTCAAGTTTCCAATTGCTTTTGCAAATTGTGGAGTCAAAGATAGAAGCACAGTTGTTGACGTGGAAGGAAGCCCGTTTGTTTTCTCCTCCGAGGATGACTTCGTTGCAAGGGGTTGCAGCAACCTTACCTTGATGCACCAAAATAATTCTACTGTTGGTGGGTGTGTGTCAATTTGTTACGAAAACCGTGATCGCTTGATTGCTAGCTGCAGTGGGATCAACAGTTGCCAGACCAGAGACCCTTCTGACATGATAGATGGGGATTCTGCTCTTGTTGTTGTGCTGGATTGGGGGATAGACAGAAGGGTATTTGAATCACTTGTCAGGAATGGATCATACAATACTTTAAGTTACAGTTCTACGTGTAAGGATATGAATACTTCAATCAATTCAACCATCCAGAGCCCCATCGTTCAATGTTCTTGCAATCCAGACTTCGAAGGAAATCCTTATCTTTCTGGTATTTGTCAAGGTAAACTCCGGGTTACAATTCCTACTCTATAGATTCTTCTGGCACTGTTTACCATTGTATTTCTTACTGATCCATCAACTCGGTGGTTTTTCCATTGTGTTGCAGAGGATACAACATACGTCTCTTACCGGCGGAAAATCAATGCTAAAATGGCAGGCCTAGGTATGTTTAACAGCATTTTCACTCTATATCATCGTAGTTTTACTAGAGATTATGCCACAGCTTTAAAGGGGTCAAGAAAACAATTGACAGGCATTGTATTGTTTGATTAGAGGAAAACTGTGTTGTTGACTTGTCTCATGATAGTGCTCGAAGAAAAATCAGATTCTATGTCTGATTCTCTAAGAGAGACCGGAGAAGATAACAGCCGCACTGATTATCTTCCAAATTCTCTTTTCAAAACTGACATGAATAAAGTAGAATATTGAGAGAAACTACAACACTGTACTTCACTATGTTGAATTGATGGAAATTTTATGCAAGATCCTCCACTGATCAAAGCGGAGCTGATGTGTTAGGAAAAAAACAATGAGCTACAGGAATCATGAAGGAAATTCAACTGATATTTTAGGATGCAGTCTCTGTTTCCTGGATAAGTAGTCAAGACAATCTGCAAAATAGAAGATAGAGATAAAATCTTGACCCTTGCTGCAGCTGTTCAACCCCAAAATCACCAATCCTATCCCAGCAGCATCAAATAATTGCAGATGCTGCCCCATTACTAAAGCAAACAAACAAAATTTGTTTTTTCTGAATTTGGTTGATTTATGCAGGTGTTGGAGTGGGATTTGGAGCACTGTTTCTATTCATCGGTTTATGGTGGCTGTACAAAGTATTCAAGAGAAAGAGGTGTGAAAAACTAAAGAAAAAATACTTTAAAAGGAATGGTGATCTATTACTGCAAGAACAACTATCCTCAGGTGAAGTCAATGTTGAGAAAATCAAAATGTTTCCTTCGAAAGAATTAGACAAGGCCACTGATCATTACATGTTTTAGGACTGTTTGGTAATGTGGTTACTGTTGTGGTTGAGGTTAAAAAATAATTTCATAAAGGTTGAGGTTAAAAAATAATTTCATAAAAAATATTTTTATTTACGGTTTATAACTGAAATTGAAGTGTTTGGTTAAAACTGTGGTTGAGTTTGAGACTTAATGAAAAACAGTCTCGTGTGTTTGGTTATCATGTTTTTCATATTGCTGTGAACTTGTGAAATTACTTTAAAAGACACACACATATATTATATAATATAATATAAATATATATTGTTTTCTAAATATTGTAGATTTAATAATCATAATAATAAAATATAATTAATAATTCAAGTAAATTAGACACATGTTTTTTATTCTCCCATCAAACTACTTGCAATTCCATCACAAACTAAATCCATACGTGAAAGCTTCTATGATCCCTTGTTATTTGATCAAGGAACAACATCTGGTAAAATATCATCATGAACAACATCTGTGATACATACTAAGTTTCAGGATTTCTATCTACATGTTGTAGAGATATAATTTGAAGCCCAAATCCAGTTGCAACTTTCTAAATTTCATCGAAGGCTCCGCTGATCTTCTCAACTTTCTAACCCATAATCAATCGAAAAGCAATAGGGTTGTGGACTGAAATAAATTCACACACCTTGCCCTTTCATTAGGGTTGATCTCTATCTACATATATTTTTATTTTTTAGTATAATATTATTTTTAATATTTTTAACAAATTGGATTAGGGCTAACCCAACTGAATGGGTCGGTCCATCCAAGGTGGGCCAAAAGGATCAACTCTGTTAGACCTGAGTTGGGCTGAGAGCAAGTTCAGCCTAAGAGTTAAAAATAAATAAATTACAATCAGGTTGGTGCACTGTTCACGTAGTGTGAATAGTGACAGGGTGGTCGGTCGACGTTGATTAGAGGCTTGCCTTCTACTGCCGCCAGGTAAAGAAGGTCGAGGTTGTTCTTATTGTGGTGGTGGCATTGGAAATGGTGGTCTATGGTGGTTGGAAAGAGCGTTAGAAGCTTGTTGTTGGGTTGTGTTACCGCCGCTTCTTCTACGTCGGGGCTTGTTGCTGCTACTGGAGGTCATGTCAGAGGTTCTGGCATGGAGGAGAAGATATCGGTGTTAAGGGGGATGATGGTGGTGCTCTTCGAAAGCTGCCGCTGACTGTGGAGAGAGAGAGAGAGAGAGGGACCACCGGTGTTGTGGCTGAACCAAGCAATGACTATGACACTGTAGTTGAACCGGCTAACAGAAGTGTGCCTATGGTTTCTGTGGTTCTAACCAATGCTTTTCGTAAACTGTGGTTCAACCGCAGTTTTAGATGGGATCCACAGTTGCAAAACTATGGTCCTTTCTTTTACCATACAGTTTGGCTCTGCGGTGAGCTTCAACCATAGAAGGCACCGCAGAGCCAAACACCCATGAAATGGTCTAGAATATCATTAGGTCCCTAAGAGTGAAGATGATTAAGATTGTGGCTCATATTTAATTTGCTGCTACAAAAATTGGTCTTAAATTCTTGGCCATATTTATCTAATCTAAATATTAAAATGTCGTGCTTGCTTATCATAGATGAAAGATTTTCCTATCAAAGGTGTACAATATTTCAATGCACCTAAACCTAAGGGGTTGGTTTGTTAATTAGAGCATTGTATTTTTTTCTTCTTCTTCATCCTCTTTTTTTTTTTTTCAAATCTTTGAACTAGTTAAAATAAATTTATTCGATTTTTTCTAAATGTAATAAAGTGAGAGGTATGCCTTTAAATGATTTTTTTGAAATAAAAGTGATAAAGATAAATTTAACAGATCACAAAAAAAAACCCTCTAAAAATTGCCTCTCTTGAGCTCAACTAAAGTAATTTAGAGGGTGTTTAACACTGCGTTTCAAAAGTATTTTAAAAAAAAAAAGTGAATTTTATTTAATTTTTTTACTTTAAATTATAAATTTTAATGTTTTTAGATCATTTTCATGTGCTGATATCAAAAATGATTTTTTTTAAATAATTATTTTGATGCATTTCTAAACAAAAAATACTTTTAAAAAACACCTCAACTAAACTCTTGTACAGTCAATTAGACTCAGGATACAAATATATTTTAAATCTTTCTCTCTGAACACCTTTGAAGTGGATAAAAATCATCCAATGACTAAAAGGTTGACCCAAAGTCAAAGTCTTTTATGGAAAAACATGAAAAAAGGTTCTGTGGAAAATTATGGATATAGAAGACTCGCTATTTCTTTAAAGAAATCATTTGTGGAAAATCATGCCTTGATTTTAATGGTGTGTTGGCAAAATCAACACTAAAAGTCTTTATTTCTTCTGACACAACCAACAAGTAAGATGAATAAAAATTTGTAGTGGGAGATGGGTCTCTGAGAACTTTATTATATAAAAATTAAACCTCAATTTAGTGTGTTCGAATGCAACCACCAATTAATTAATAAACAATGAACCTTAGATTAATACATGACGCTTAATTCTTTCAATGGAAATCTAAAAGCTATACTATCATATATATATTTTTTATTTCTCGTCATATTTAATTTTTCATAAATATTTATGGCTGTTAAAATATGATTTGTGTATTAGATATTTTATTTAACATTAGGAAGGTAAGAATTTTTATTGTATCTCATAATGTGTAAGACACTAAATCAATAAATTTGAATGTTAGAAATGTTTTTGAAACAAAAGTTAAAATTAATTTATAATGACACTTGGCATTTGAGATTATATAATATAAATGAGTTTTGTATTATTATTTTAGAATTAATTAATTATTGACACCTCATGCCAAGTTGCTCAATTTCATTTGAATCAAAAGTTGTTTTTGAGCTATATAGACGCATTGATATGCAAATGTGTAATAATTTCATTTGAATCATTTTAGCTGTAATAATAATAATCATTTAAGGAATTAAAATCATGATAATAATAGTGATATTATTAATCATAATGATAATAACAATAGTAATTTATCGTAATGGTTATAGTGGTTATGGTATTAATAATTATAATTTGATGATAATAATAACAATAAATCATAATATATTATGAAGAATATCAATAATGACAAAAATAATTATAATAATGATATTAATAATGATAATAATACTAATTATAATTTAAATGATATTAATAAAAATAATGGTGTTGATTATCATAATAATTATTATTGTAACAATGATAGTGATAATAACAATAATGATGGTGTCATCGATAGTATTACTAATAATAATTAGAATATTAATTATTTACAATAATATTTATAATGACAACTATAGTGATTTTGATAATTTAACAATCAAAATAATAGTCGATATAATTCATTAGTCGATGTTGTATTTGTTGAAAATTGACTTTTGCAGCTTTTTTATGTATGATATTTTAGATCCAATGTCATGAAATAAAAAATATATGAAGGCACATGTAAACAAAAAAATATATGAAGGCACATGTAAACAAAATGGGTGAAAAAATTATGAAAAATAATCTACAATAAAAAAATATACGAGCCATTTGTCTTGCGCTTGGCCGCAACCAAAACCAAGTTGTTTAACATGGGAATATTTTTTTAAGGGTGCTAGATTTTCTTATGATGCTATATATCTAAGCGAAATAATCTACTTGGACATAATTTTTATGAAGTAATGTACAGAAAAACTAATTATAGGACAATTTTTTGTGTTTAGTAAATAATATAATTTTAAAGAAATAAGTTTAAAAAATTAAAGAAAATATTGAGTTAGAAAATTTTTAACGAGCACAACATCAAATCATAAATTACTAGATTTGAAACCTTACATATAAATCACTATAAAAATTATTCTTAATAAATACACCATCAAATGATAAATTATTTCAAATGTTATTCTCATTGTTATTCTTATGAAAGAATGTAAAAAAAATAAAATTATTAGCATAAAAAATATTATTTGATTTAAAGAACAAATAAAAATAGTTAAAAGACAAAATTAAGGATAAAAACAAAATTAGTATTCTTACCATTATGAATGTAATTATTATAATCGTATGGATTATAATAAAAATTGTTTTTGATATTTTTGTTTAATATTAATGTTAAGTCATTCAATTGTAAAGAAATAAGATAAAAATTTAAAACAATATAAGCCACATTTCTTTTTCAAATCATTAATCAGAGATATTAGATTTGAAACATTACATGTATAGAAACTGTAAAACTTAATTCTTAATAAATACAATACTGAATGATAAATTACTTGAATGTTTATTCTCAATGTTATTATTATGATTGAAAGTAAAACCAAAAACAATATTAGCAGAATTGAAAATAAAATTGATATAAAGAACAAATGAAAATAATTCAAGAACAAAATTAGTAGAAAAAAAATAAAAATTAGTATTATTATTATGATGAAATATTACTAGACTATCAAATACAATCTAAGTTAATTTGTTATTTTCTTTCCTATGTGCATAAAAACTTTTCATTGTTTATTTTTTTATAGATATTCATTTTATTATGGATAAAATATTTAATCTTAAAAATATGTAACACTAATTATATATTTTGATATTTGTTTAATATTAACACATTAAAATATATAAAAAATTGAACTATGATTTTTCTATCTCAAATTAATTTAATCTCAGTGTTCCGAAATACTTTTAATATAAAAAATAAATCTTAAAAGATAAAAAATATTTTAATTTATTTTTAAATAAAAATCAATTTAAACTAAAAATATATCAAGCTACATGTAGATAAAACAGATAAAAAAACACACAACGATCACATATCACTAACAACAAAACATTCACTATATATATATAAGAGAGAGTTTCACTCTCATTTCACGTCAACAAAGTTAAACTTAATTTATCCTTTAACGCAAACTGCATTTAATATAAAGATAAATATCAATAAAAATTAATAGCCAAAACTAAAAATATAGATTAATAAATACGAACAAAAAATAAAAAGTATCTCAGAAAAACTGAAAAAATTAAAGGGGTCAAAACTAAACTAAAATAATAAAAGAATAAGATCAAAATAATTGCATATGTTGAAATTTTCTCACTACGAATTGCAGGAAAATGGCTTGTATTCTCTTAAAACCATTAATTCATTACAACTCTCCTCAGTTTTGCGAGAAAATAACCTTGAAGCTCATTATTCTTCATCTAAAGATATAAATGCATATCAGAATATTTATTTACCTGATAGTTACGAGTTCAAATCTCACAATATTTATTTACCTGATAGTCACGAGTTCAAATTTCACAATATTTATTTTATTTGATAAAAATTAAGTACAAAATAATGCGAGTCTGTTCTAGTTTTAAATTTAAATTTTTTTTTACTTGAGAGGATATATTACAGAATAATATAGATTATATCCAGGACCTCATCTAAATTTTTAATTGTGATAATTCTTGACAATAATAAATGGAAAAACTCTTTTGACTGTTTCATCTTCCTTACACATTATGTTCTCCGGAGGAAATGGTGCTACTTTGAACGGGTAATACATGTTGTTGCTGCCATCCTGCACTCAAACTTTTGCTATCAAGCATTTTTTCTACGAGATGGGTAAATATAACAAAAATAAATATGATGGAAAACACATGGTAAATAACAAAAATATATTTTATAATTGAAAATAAAATATATTGAAAACACATGGTAAATAAATATATAAGAAAATGAATTGCAGAAAAGTAATTAACGGAAAAAGTTGACCCATATTCAAAGTCTTTAATGACAATGATGGAAACAGACTTTCTTTATGGAAATAAAGTGTGGAAAATTCTGCCTTAATTTTAATGGTGTGTTGGCAAAATCAAAAGGTATCTCATCTGCAGTGTTTGTCTTTAAATACTAAGTCTACTTATTTCAGTTGGATAGGGATTTGCAGTGTGATGTGGGTCTCTGCGTCCATTCTCATCTGCTTTTTTTCCACGATATGGGTTGTGGAATGGTCCGTGAGATTAGCACCATTGCTATCAAGCATTTTTTCCACAAGAATATATTTGCAGAAGGGTTCAAGTACTTTCATTTGATCAATTTTTATCCTTAATTAGTTCAAAGAATTAATTGAAAGATGATAATTTTACCAACAATCTTGCAGTTTTTTCTACGGGGATGGGTCCCGATAGAAAATTATAATATACACGTGTGCACACACAAAATTCAAGCAATGAGACTAATGAATTAAGATTTTATTTGTAAAATATTGTATATATTTTTCAAGAAATGTTAGATCAAGGAAAACAGGTAGATAAAAATTTCTTGAAAAGTCAGGCTTTTAGACTTTGATATTAAGCTATATATATTTTAGTCATCCTAGACACGAGAAATAAAGTAGATTGTAGGACCAAGTGATTAATAATTTTCCATATTCATATGAGCCTTATTCCTAAATATTTTGGGATCTATTATAACAACATCAATGTAGCCTTTTGTAGGAATTGATTAAAAAAAACCCAATCAACTTCTTCCTATTTAACTTGTTTTTGATATTTTTATATCATACCATGATAGACAAGCAAGATACATTTAGGCCATGACACATGATGAATCTACTTGTCATCATTATCACAAGCACTTCTAACCAACCAAATTTTCAACAACTTATCAATCAGGTCCAAGTTCTTATCTCTACAGTATTGATAAACTAGGGGAAATTCATATCTTGCCACTCCATCAATTCATAACATCCTCAACAACACAAAATGCCCCAGGCTACTCTTAGTACATGTAAATAATCTTACCACTTTGTAGAGCTTGATCATAATGAAATTTATGAGAATTGTTATTTTGGGCATTCACTGAATCGCTTAAGAGGTCATTTGCGCTGTTGTGAAACTTGTGTACAAATTTACCATTCCCATCATTCTATTCCAAACTCTTTGTGGTCTAAAGCTCAGCAAAAAAAATGTAATTAAACATATAAAGGAATATGTCCATAGCCTCATTAGGCAATGGATTTTACCTTGTCCAAACGAGTATTTAATACTCGAGTCCCTAGAGACTTTATGTTTTAAAAAATAAGCTTGAATAATTATGATGGTCTAGTTAAACCATGAGAACACATGCAAAAATTTATGAAGTAGCTTAGAACTGGTTATTCAAGATAGTATTGTGATGTGTAAGATCCTACACATAATCTTTAGAAGGTTTGCACATGTATGGCACAATAATTTGGAGCCAAGTTTCATTAAAGGCTTTAGTGACCTTTATGCTAAATCAGTGGCATGATTTAGTATTAGTTTACCTGTTGAGACAAGGCCCAAGAAGCTATTTGGTGTCACCTAGTTAGAGGGTGAGTCAATGCGGGCATGCTTGAAGAGGTTCAATGAGGAGATGCTTAAGGTCGAAGAATTGTTTGAGCTAGTTGCTTTTAAGGCCTTGATAAATTGGTAAAAATGTGTTATATGGAAGAAAAAAAACTTTATGCCTTACCAACCGAAGCTTGCTCAAAATAAAACAAGTCATGAAAAATCATATACGGGTGGTAAAGGAAAGTGTGTTGTGGTATATGCCTTCTAATTTTATAAGAAGAGCCAATCTCAAAAACCTTTTAAGAAGAATCAGTCTTTTAGTGGAAATCAAAGCTTGGAGAAAAGCTCAAAAAGACTATGACATGGTGCTTGATGTATCCTAAAAGTTAATCACTCTATTAATCAAAATGAGATAACTCTTTCAAAGTGATCAAAATAGTCAAGACAAACACCTACCACCTTTAATCAAGCCTCCCTCATATTTGTCACTAAAACTGTATCAAAATGTGCTTGTGGATAAGAATGTAAAGATTTTTTTTAGAAATAGAGTACAATTTATATCCTTAACATACATTTCCTATTCTTGTTCTCTAGTGTAATCTCGAACTAGCATGATTTTGTAGTGGGGCTATTGGACCTTACTATCTCTAGAGATGGTCATGGGCCTCTTGTTTTTCTAGTGTAGTCTCTAGAGATGAAAGTAACTATGGTGTGAGTAGATGAAGTGATAAGATGAATTAAAAATACAGGAGAAACAAGGCTGAATACTAACACTCTTCTATTAGCAATTGACCTTGAAATTTTAATTTTATTCAATTCTATCCTCGTCAAAACTTCAATAGTAGCCTCAAATTTATGTCTTTTTTACTTTGGTCCTTGGTCTTGGATTTATATAATTTGACACTCAATTGATCATTAAACTTTCAATTTTCTTCAATGTCACCCTGATTTCATCCAATTGGCTTGGTAAAAATTAAATTTAGGTTCCAAAAACTCCAATATTCTTAAGTACCCGAATTAGGTTCCCGAACTTATTTTTTACCAATTAAGCCCTTAACAAAATTACTTTGACCAATTTAAAGTATAATTAAGTCATTGCACTTAATTAAATCCTCCAATTGGAGTCTAAATTAATTCATAAACATAATTAAACTTTAATTTGTCCCATGATTTAATCAAATTGGCTTATTAAAAATATAATTATGCCTTTCGACCTAATTTTTATGTAAATTTATCTTAAAATCATTTATTTTTTCCTGGAATCTGTATTTTCCTTCATTTTTTAGCACAATAAAGGTATAATTGGGTTCTCGAATCCCTCCAAAACTTCCAACTTGATTTTTCCACAACATCAACCTTTTTTTTTTACTTTGTTTTTGGTTTTTTAGTTTTTTAGGGAATAATCCAGAAATGAGTTATGATAATCCTGTGATTTTTAATCAAACAATTTGTTTTTTCTGAAAACCTAATTATTTTCTCGTGCTTGTGGATCAATCTATCCCAACTCAATCTCCCTCCAAAACCCTTGTTAATTGTGATAATGTGCCCTTGTGTCTACATTCAGAATTTGTATGCGTGACTCCTGGGTACTCCTAAAACTACATAGAGGTTGTATTGGATGGACCGAGATGAGTCTGGATTGGCCGAGAAAGTGGCTATCGACATACAGAACAAGAAAGATGTGCCTTGCATTTCTTACCGAAGTAAGAGAATAACCACTTACTAGTAAGAATTGTCTCTGCAACACTTATAGAATATCCTCTGGAAACTAGTTATCATGTGGTTGAAAATTAACTTAGATTTTGGCTTTTCGAAAAAAAAAAAATTATAATCTCATCTAAAATAAGCTAACTATGACATCATCATTTTATAACAAAAATATTCTATAAATTGAATTTTTAAAATACAAGTATTCAAATTGAAACCACATAGTAAATATAAAAAAAACAAATCGCATAAAAGTAATTAATGGAAAAGTTGACCCCAAGTCAAAGTCTTCTACGACAATGATGGATATAGACTTTCTTTATGGAATAACGTGTGGAAAATAAACCACCAATTAATGACACTAATAAGTCTTTAAATACTAATAAGAGATTGATATGGGTCAGTGAGTCCATTGTCATCTGCTTTTTTTTCACGATATGGGATTGTAGAATGGTCTGTGAGAGTACCATTGCTATCACGCGTTCTTTCCACAGGAATATATTTGCGAAAGGGTTCAAGTACTTTAATTTAATAAATATTTATCCCTAATTAGCTGAGAGAATGATTTTTCTGATTATAATTTTCCTAACAATCTTGCAGTTTTTTCTACGGGGATGGGGTCTCGATAGCTTGGCAAGTCCCCCTCTATAAAAAGCCTCAACCTGCAAGAGATAGTTAATATTGAAATCATTCGTCAGCTTCTGTATTCATTAGGATGGGCCTTTCTCTTCACATGTCCATTGTTCCAGTAATCATGATGGTTGTTTCCCTGCAAGTATGGTTGCCTCTTGGCTGCGTGGAGGAGGAGAGAACCGCTCTCTTGCAGCTGAAAGATTCTCTCAACTATCCCAATGGCACATCCCTGCCCTCCTGGAGAAAAGGCGATGCCCGCTGCTGTGATTGGGAACTTGTTGAGTGCAGCAGCAGTACAGGTCGAGTCACCGGACTCAATCTTGGGGGAACAAGGAATGGGGAACTGGGAGACTGGTACTTGAATGCCTCCTTGTTTCTTCCTTTTCAAGAACTCATCACTCTCGTCTTGTGGGATAATCAGATAGCTGGCTGGGTTGAGAACAAAGGTTTGCTTTTCAATTGAATATTAACTGTGTTTGCTATATTTTTAGTGGATATTTAATCTGAAGAAATAAAACACATTCTTTAAACAACAAATAAAATTAATATAATTACTGCTTTGATTTAAACTTTTTCAGCACCTCAAATACCTCCTCCTCTCTAATCAATTATTATTATGTTGATGCCGTTATGCTACCATTTCATTACCATAATTAAATCACTCCAATAATATCCTTTCAGGTCTTAATTAATTTATATATTTATTTTTACAGGTGTTTATCAACCATTTAAAATGAGCAAGCTGGAGCTACTTTACTTGTCAGATAATCAGCTCGATAACAGTATTCTATCATATATGGATGGACTTTCATCTCTTAAATCATTATATTTAGATTACAATAGACTGAAGGGGTTAATAGATTTGAAAGGTTAATTTATTTTTTATATATATATACTTATTATTTTCTTTATTAAATTCAAATATGTTTTATAGTGAATGAATTAACAATTATTATTATTTTTATGTATATCAAGAATATTTGAGCAACTTGGAGACCTTGGATTTGAGCGGCAACAATATTACCAAAGTGGTAGCCTCAGGAGGTAAGTGATGATGATTCATATGCCCATTAATAATTATTATTAATTATTTTTCTCTTTTGGAAAACCTTTGTGTATGTTTCTTCTGTAACTTGCAGGCTCCACCAATGTGAGTACTCTCTACCTAAATTATATCACATCCTATGGAAATAGCTTTCAGACGTTACTACAATCACTAGGAGCATTACCAAACCTGAAGAAACTTGATCTGGGCAATAACGATTTAAGAGGAAGAATATTAGGTGACGGTAAGTTATTAGCTTTGAGTGATATTGTTTGTGTAAATGAAAAAAACTCAATTTGAAAAAAAAACTTTTTTTTCTTGTAAATAGAGTTGCAAAATTTGCGCTCACTAGAAGGGTTGAATTTGGACGGTTGTTTTCAAGATGAAAACTCCCTTCAAATCCTCGGAGCACTGCCTTCTCTAAGAACCCTATCTTTGCAAAGACTGAGTGGCATTGTACTTTTCCAAGGTAAATTAACAAATCTCAACTTCTTGCTACGACTAGATGTGTCTTTATAGAATTCCTTTGTTAGATTTTGAACCATTCTCAAATCCCTTAGAATTTAAATTCATAACATTTTAGCAGAATATGACATTTTGTAAACAAAACAAAATATGAAAAAATAACAATATTGTAAAAAAAAAAAAATAACAATATCCTTGATAAGATTATAATATTTTAAACTTGAATGTTTTTTTAATATGAATCTAATAAATAAATAAAAACTAATTATGAGTCAACTAAATTAACCAATCAAAGAGAATTAAATTTCAAATTTAGAAATCATTATTATTATTCAATAAGTTGCTTCTTGGCGAATATAATTGATTGTGGCAGGCTTTCTTAACCTCAAGAACTTGGAACTCTTGGATTTGAGTTACAACACTCTCAATAGCATTAACATCTTCCAAACCATCGGAACGATGACCTCTCTCAAAACTTTAAACTTGCGGTATTGCAGTTTAAATGGCCAATTACCTACCTCCCAAGGTAATTTAAGGTTGATGACTCTTACTTATCAATTACTATAATGATTAGGATCAGTTTTTCAGTTACAATCACTGGATCTTGGACACGACAAATTTCACATATTAGAAATGTTAATGTTTTAAAATATTAACAAATATCAACTCCATTGTTACTTATCACTGACCATAACAATTATAATTCCTCTGTTATGTTTTCACTCCCTATTAAACAAGTTTTGAATAATTCTCAAATCCATCTAATTTTTTTTAAAAAAAAAACAGAGAGACAATTAAATTTAGAATTTAGAATTTAACTGCATTGAAATCCTTATTTTCAATAAGTTGATTCTTGTTAACTCTTTCATTTTCTTTATAATTAATTGCTTCTTCGTGATTGTGGCAGGCTTTCTTAACCTCACGAACTTGGAGTTCTTGGATATGAGTGGCTCTACTTTCAATAATGGCAGCATCTTCCAAGCCATCGGAACGATGACCTCTCTCAAAACTTTAATGTTGCAGCGTTGCAGTTTAAATGGCCAATTACCTACCTCCCAAGGTAATTTAAGGTTGATGACTCTTATTGTCTCTCTTTCTCTCTATAGACAATCCGAGTTTAAGTTTTCCTAAATTTTAATTTGATCAGGCCTATGTGATTTAAATCATCTCCAAGATCTAAATATCAATTCCAATGATCTCAGTGGATTCTTGCCTCCGTGTCTGGCAAATCTGACATCCCTTCGACGACTAGATCTCTCTTCCAATCACTTGAAAATCCCTATGTCGTTGAGCCCATTATACAACCTTTCAAAACTCAAGTATTTTGATTTTTTTGGCAACGAAATATACGCAGAAGACGCTGATCATAATCTGAGCCCAAAGTTCCAGTTAGAATTCCTCTATTTGAGCAGTCGTGGACAATTTGCAGGAGCATTTCCTAAATTCCTTTACCATCAGTTCAACCTCCAATCTTTATATCTTATAAACATCCAAATAAAGGGAGAGTTCCCAAGTTGGTTGATAGAGAACAACACATACCTAAAAGACCTTTTTTTAGAAAACTGCTCTCTTTCGGGTCCATTCTTATTGCCAAGGAGTTCTCATGTGAATTTGTCAATCCTAAGTATATCCATGAATCATTTCCAAGGCCAAATTCCTGCAGAAATCGGAACTTATTTGCCAGGGTTACAAGTTTTATTGATGTTTTATAATGGCTTTGATGGAAGCATCCCTTCCTCGTTGGGTAGCATGAGCTCTCTGCGACTGTTAGACCTGTCCAACAATTTTTTGATGAAAAGAATACTTTCAAATAACAGCTTGCAAGGGCAGATCCCTGGATGGATATGGAATATGTCTTCTCTTGAGTTCTTGGACTTATCAGGGAACAACCTCTCTGGTCCTTTACCATCGGGATTCAATTCTTCTTCAAAATTAAGATATGTACATTTGTCTAGAAATAAGTTGCAAGGACCGATCACAACAAAATTCTACAACTCCTCTAACCTGGTGGCATTAGATCTTTCCCATAATAATTTAACTGGTACAATTCCAGAATGCATTGGCAAGCTATCTAACTTGAGATTTCTACTATTGAGTCACAACAATCTTCAAGGTGAGATCCCAGTTCAATTATGCAGGTTAAAGCAATTAACCCTCGTTGATCTATCTCACAATTATCTTTCTGGTAATATCCTCTCTTGGATGATATCTGCTCATCCTTTCCCAGACCAATATGAATTGGCCTCAACACAACAATCCTTCGAGTTTACAACGAAGAATGTAAACCTTCTTTATAGAGGCAGCACTATCGAGTACTTTACTGGAATTGATTTATCATGCAACAACTTCACAGGAGAGATTCCTTTTGAGATTGGAAACCTGAGCGAGATCAAGGTATTGAACCTCTCGTACAACAGTTTGATTGGGCCAATTCCACCAACATTTTCAAGGTTAAAGGAAATAGAGAGCTTGGATCTTTCATACAACAAATTGGAAGGAGAAATCCCTCCTCAACTTACTGGACTATATTCTCTAGCTGTTTTCAGTGTGGCACACAATAATTTGTCTGGCAAGACACCTTCGAGAGTTGCACAGTTTGCTACCTTTGAAGATAGATCTTATGAGGATAATCCTTTTCTTTGTGGAGAACCACTAACCAAAGCTTGTGATGCGGATATGCCAACATCACCAACATCAAGACCAACTTCAACTAACAATAAAGATAAAGGTGGTTTCATGGACATGGAGGTTTTCTATGTGAGCTTTGGGGTTGCATACATCATGGTGTTATTGGTCATAGGGGCAGTTCTGTACATAAATCCATATTGGCGACGAGCTTGGTTTCACTTTGTTGAAGTTAGCATCACCAATTGCTATTATTTTATGGTGGACAATCTTCCCATTAGATCCAAGTTTGGATTTTCATAGCCTTTTATCTTGATGCTACTAAGCCTTGGTGCATCTTTTTGTATTTTAGTTGCAACATTTAAATAAGTTTAAAAACACCCTCAAGTGATGTTGTATTAATTTTCATATGTGTTTTGTTGATCTTTTTAGCTTTTGTGTTAGATTTAGCTTCATTGCACAATTTAATTAAAAAACAAATTCACCACACAAATATCATTGTTAAAAGAAGACTCAGGTACAGTAACTTTGACAATTTACAACAAATCTCTCTCATCAGCTCCTACAAATGAACTATCTATGTAAACACCAAATTCCAATTTCTTAATAATCACAATCACATTACGAAGACAATGACTTATCAAGTACAAATACATTTTATACAAGAAACCTAATGAATTAATTGAATTAACTTGTAAACACACAAATTACAATAAGATATGCCAAGTGTCTGATACAATAAAGATAAAAATCACCTAACAGCAGAGCAAGGCCATGTGAACTTCATGGAGTCTTGTCCAACAAGTTTATTCATAGATATGAAAAGGTACAACATAGTTTCCATTCTAATCCATTCTCAAATTTCAATTTTCCACAACAAGATGTATATTCCAGTGACTGTATTAGGAAGACCAAATAGTACAAAAAATGAAACTAATAAGTTTAACCAGAAGCTTCCTCTTTATCTTCCTCTACTGAATTCATCAAACAATACGGTTGTCTTTGTACTTTGCTTTTCTCGGTACCTAATATTTCTCGAAGTGATAACTGATCTAAAGGCAAGGATGTCCTAAAACAATTTCAGCGGTTAAGCTTACATGATATATTCACATAGTAAGCACCTTACCAGTTACCGCTGAAGTTGCTGAATTTCCCACCTCGGTTAGCTTGGAAATAAGATAACTTGCCTGAAAAAACTTGTGCCAGTGATCCATTTGGTATCTCTACTGTACGATTATTGACATCCTTTTAGAATGTAAATAATCTCTGATCCCAAATCATATGATCTATGCAGCCACTGTCCAAAATCCATATATTCCTCTTTCCATTGGAAACAAGTGAGAATGCTTTACCTTGTTGAAATTATATAGACAGTGTTTTGGTATAAATAGGAAAGCAATTTCATGGAGTAATTAGGAAAGATGTATCAATCGACATAAATTCAGCTACCATTGGTATAAATTTTTTTGGGTTTTCAAATCGGTTAATTCAGTTTTTTTTTCTCAGTTTGGTTTTTTCAGTTTAATCATTTTTTCAAGGTTTTTGCTCACCCTAGTAGTTTCTATGTTAATTAATAAGAGGTGTCAAATTATACCAACAAAATTCAACTACAAATGAATTTCTAGGTGCCTTTCATGATGGCAGAGTAATGAATCTGTGACTATCAAAACATGACAATGAAAAAGATATTTCATTGATTGTACATAAGCTTGTGAGCACTTGCAGGATTTACATAGATAGATAGGGATGTATCATGTAGAATAAGAAGAAGAGAAAATTCATTCTTTCTCACTCAAAATCTCACATGGTATTAGAACTAGGTTCTGAAACCTAAATCTAAACAAACAACATGGCTGCCGAAAGGCATAGCTCCACCTCTGAGGTCACCTCAAGTTTCGGAAAACCACTAAACACAATCAGCCCTGGAGGAACCGAAAACTCATCTCTTCTCATCATATGTCACAAACTCAATGGGTACAATTACCTTCAATGGTCTTCATCAGTCATGATGTTCATCTGTGGGAAAGGCAGAGATAGTATCTCACAGATGAAGCCATCATACCAGAAAAAAAGTGACCCTCGTTTTTCGAACATGGAAAACAGACTGAAGTGTTGGTTAATCAACTCAATGACAAATGAAGTAGGAGAAAAAATTCTCTTTTATGGAACAACAAAGGAAATATGGGATGTAGCAAGGGAAACATACTCAAGCTCTGATAACACATCAGAATTATTTTGAGATTGAAGCAGCACTACATGATCTATGCCAAGGAGAACTCACTGTCACTCAATATTTCAATAGACTGTCTCAACATTAGCAACACCTAGACATGTTCAAAATCTACACATGGAACTACCCTAGAGACACATCCTTGTTCTGTAAAATTGTAGAGCAAAAAAGGACATTCAAATTTCTTCTAGGACTCAATAAAACCCTAGATGAAGTTAGATGAAGAATAATGGGCACCAAACCTCTTCCAAATCCTTGGCATTCTTAGAAATAAGATGTGAAGAAAGTTATTATGGGATCTCATAACTCAAGACCATCAATGGAAGGATCTGCATTGGTCTCTCGAACCTCCAGTTGGGAAAGCAGACAGAAGAAGGGAAGACCATGGTGTGAACACTGTCACAAACCAGGACACACCAAAGAAACTTGCTGAAAAATCCATGGCAAACCTAGTAATTGGAAACCATCACGACCATCCTATGACAAAGAAGGTCAAGCCTATACTGCTGCAATCATAGATGACAACCAACAGAAGACCAACAACACACCAACATACCCCTTTCATCAAAGAATAACTAAAGGTCCTATGGAAGTTGTTTAGTCAAAGCTCCTTAACCAACACTTCAGTCTCTAGGTCTGGCATGATAGTAAAGAAAAGCATTGCTCCTATGGGTAAACAAAATTACTCAGAGCCTTGGGTTGTTGACTCTGGAGTATCAGATTGATTTTTATTGTTACCATTACTCTGAGGTAAAAAAAATCTTATTGTTATTGAGTTTATTGATTATACTATTATTTAGTGGGATCAACTTGGAGAAAAAATAGAAAGAGACTCATAGAGACTTGTGATGCGATAAAAACAATAATGAGAAAAATGTTGGTTATTAATCATTATTATAGAGAATTATATCAATGATTGAAGAGTTTTTCTCAAGGTTCTAGGTGTGGAGGACTAGGACAAGAAAATAAACATTATCATGATTAAAGGTAATATTATAAAGGATATAGAAGCTACAATGACAAGGTTCTTGAATTAATTGAATAGAGAGATAGTAAATATGGTTGAGTTACGACACTATATTGAGCTTAAGAATATGATCCATATGGCTATCAAGATACAAAGAGATTTGAAGAGAAAGGGCAATACATGTCAAGAAGGTAATCCAAGTTATTTTTTCGCTTGAAAGTCAAATTACAAGAGAGATAAGGCTATCACATTAAAGTTGAATATTATGGGTAACAGAGTTGAATCATCTTATTAAGGAAACAACCGAACCAAAATCACAAACACAACTATCACTATAAAAACCCAATATACAGTTTCCTTTTCTACAATAAACAGAGTAAATGTATTTGTAGCCATTAGTATTTTAACGTTAGAACAACTAGAAATCAGGCTAGTGATTATATATACTTCTGTATAAATTGTAAATGAAATCAATAAGAAGATATGCTGAATATTATTCACAATTGTGAAACTCTTTATGGTATCAGAGCAAATTAAACTCTAACGAGTAATTTCTAATTACATGTATCATGGCTGCCACAGCATCATCTTCATCCTCTGCAACTCCACAAATCATCACCCTAAATTGCCACACAACCATCAATGAAAAACTTACCCCCTCCACCTTCCCCCAATGGAGAGCTCAGTTTGAGGCATTACTCATCGGTTATGACTTAATCGATTTTGTCACTGGAGCCAAAACATGCCCAGCGATCTATTTAGCAGACCCCACCACCTCCAAAGTCGAAATTTCCCACTGGATTCGCCAAGACAAATTGATTCTCCATATTATTCTGTCATCCACATCGACCACCATCACTCCCCTCTTAGCAGCATGCAAAACCTCCCATGAGGCTTGGACATCGTTGAATCGCCTCTACGCAGGCAAGTCCAGAACACAGGCAATATAACTCAAGGAAGACCTTACCTTGAGCACCCGTGGAAATCGCACAGTAGCTGAGTTTCTTCAGGCTGTGAAATTGATTGCAGATGAGCTTGCAATCATCGATCATCAAGTATCTGAGGATGATTTAACCCTTTACATCCTCAATGGTCTGGGTCAAGAATTTAGGGAGATTGCTGCTCCTATTCATGCTCGGGAGAAATCCCTAAGCTTCGAAGAACTGCACGATTTACTAATTGGCCATGAAAGCTACCTTAAAAGACTGCAAAACCAACAGACAACAACCTTCATCTTCACTGCCAATTACTCTCATCGGAAAGGGCGTGCCTCTGGGCAGCCATCCTCCTTCGTCCACGGCGTCAATCAGCCTTCTCGACAAGGACGCACACAGTCAATATCACAACCCACAGAGATATACTAATAGCAATACCCGAACCAATAATGGGTTTCAATGAAATGGGCCCCCAAATTCTGGCCCAAGGAGATATCAGCCCAAGTGTCAATGGTGTGACCAATTGGGCCACACGACAAAAAATTGCCCAAAAATGTCATCCGGAGAATTTACAGCAAATTGTGCAGTATCCAATCATGAAAAAAATCACCAATGGTTAGTTGACTCAGCAGCGTCCCACAATATGACTACGGATCTGTCAAAATTATCAATTCACTCTGAATATGATGGCACGGATGAAGTGGTCATTGGTGACGGAATAGGTTTGCCCGTATCTCACATTGGTTCATTGTCACTTACATCTCCTAATCGTAAATTTCATCTTCATGATACTTTATATGTACCCATAATTCATAAAAATCTTATTTTTGTTCATCATTTTACTAAACAAAATGGTGTTTATCTAATTTTTCACCCTGATTATTTTTTGGTAAAGGATCGGATCACGGGGGCGACATTACTCAAAGCCGCATGTGAAGATGGAGTGTACCCATTTCCGGAAAACTTACCATTGTCGTCAAATAAATTTGTGGCTTATGTTCACAATCGCACCACTATTGATGGGTGGCACAAAAGACTTGGCCATCCTGCGTCAAAACTAGTCAATCATTTAATTAACACCTTTTCTTTACCAACCCATAAAAATGGCCATGTATCCCCTTGCATTTCATGTTCCCAAAATAAAGCTCATCGTTTACCTTTCAATAATCATGGTCTCACCAGCACTGCACCCATTGAACTAATTTACACTGATATTTGGGGTCCATCTCATGAAATTGGCATTGAAGGTTCAAAATATTATGTGATTTTTATAGATCATTTTACAAAATACATCTGGCTATATCCCATTTCTCATAAATCTAGTGTTCATAAAAATTTTCCCCAATTTCAAAATCTTGTTGAAAATTAATTTATCACTAAAATTAAAAGTCTTTACTCCGATAATGGTAGGGAGTACATTGGTCTCAAACCTTATCTTTCAATTCATGGGATTAGTCACTATACCACTGCCCCTCACACACCCCAACAAAATGGTATGTTCGAAAGACGTCATCGCCATCTAGTTGAAACAGGTCTTACCCTTCTCACTGATGCTCACATGCCACTATCTTTTTGGTCGTATGCCTTTCAAACCGAGGCCTATCTTATTAATAGAATGCCCACCCCAACTTTAAAAAATAAATCCCCGTTTCAAAAATTGTTCAATCAACACCCCAATTATCTAAAACTGAAACAATTTGGGTGTTTATGTTTTCCCTTAACGAAACCCTATAACCATCATAAACTCAAACCAAAAGCTCAACCGTGTACATTCATAGGCTATTCTCTTTCACAAAATGCTTACCTCTGTCACGAGCCAAAAACTGGTAAAATATTTCAATCAAGACATGTTATCTTTCATGAAAATGATTTTCTGTTTCAAAAGACCCAAAATAATAATCTAATCCCTAATCCCGTCTGTCAACCCACCATCCCGTCTACCACAACCGAAAAATCCCCAAATCAATTTCACAATCCCTATTATGCACACCCACCTGCCCAACTCCCAAATCCACCAATACACCCAAACCCACCCCCTAATTCCACCATCTACAACTCATCTGCACCAATTGAGTCATCCCCAATACTCCTGGTTCCCCCGTCATCATCATCTCCGGCTGTGGGTAACACTCGATCATCATCGCATGTGACCGTGTCCCCATCTGACCCGTCACCGCTCCAGGTAAGTCCTCTTCCCTCTTCTTCTTCAATAATTCCAGCACCACCTATTGAGCATGATTCACTACGCACTCACAACATGATTACTAGATCCATGAATGATATATATAAACCAAAAAAATCTTTTGTGGTAACCAAGCATCCCCTACCCCCTCATTGGAACCCACGACTATTGCCTCAGCCTTAGCTGATTTTCGGTGGCGTGATGCCATGTCGTCTGAATTAACAACACTTATAAGTCACAATACATGGCATCTTGTACCCCCCTCCCCCCGATTGTAACATTGTTGGCTGCAAATGGGTGTTTAGAATTAAGAGGCATGCCGACGGTTCTATTGATAGATTTAAGGTCAGACTTGTGGCCAAAGGGTTTAATCAAAGACCCGGAATTAGACTACACAGAGACATTTAGCCCTGTAGTCAAACCAGTCACCATTTGCACTGTATTAACCCTAGTTGTTATGAATGGATGGTCTCTGCGTCAATTAGATGTGAATAATGCCTTCTTGCATGGGCATCTTAGTGAAAAAGTTTATATGCACCAACCCCCTGGATTTCGCAGCTCGGAGACACCAAACCATGTTTGTTGTCTCACCAAAGCTATCTATGTGCTGAAACAAGCCCCTCGGGCGTGGTACACTGCCCTTAAACAAGCACTATATGAATTTGGTTTTCTTAATGCAAAATCTGATACTTCATTATTTGTATTTCATGATGGCAAAATACTTGCTTATTGCTTAGTTTATGTTGATGATTTAATCATCACAGGAAACAATCCAGATTTTGTTGCTAGTCTTATCTTTTAGCTTGGACAGAAATTTTCCCTAAAAGACTTGGGGCCCCTGAATTTCTTTCTTGGTGTTGAGGTCATCCCTACAAAAGATGGGTTATTTCTCACTCAACATAAATACATCAGGGATCTACTGTCAAAATCAAGCATGGATGGTGCAAAAGATGTCACAACTCCGCTGTCTACCTCTGCTCCTCTGAAACTTGCAGATGGCTCCTCCCAAGTTAACCCAACTGAATATCGCAGCATGATTGGAGCACTACAGTACCTCTAATTAACTCAGCCTGATATTAGTTTTGCTGTCAATAAACTCTCCCAGTTTATGCACAGCCCCACTCAAAATCATTGGACGGCCACTAAGCGACTGCTGCGATACTTAAAGAACACTATATTTCACGGCATTAATATTCATAAATCATGTAACACAACTCTCACTTGTTTTTCAGATGCCGATTGGGCTGGTAGCCTGGATGATCGCAAGTCCACCTCAGTATATCTCATCTTTCTCGGCAGTACACCTATTTCCTAGAGCTCCAAAAAGCAACGTGTCACTGCTCATTCGTCAACCGAAGCTGAGTATAGGGCTCTAGCCATGGCTGCTGCTGAATCTATGTGGCTGTTGTCCCTGTTCCATGAACTAAAAGTGGTATTGTCATCTAATGACGAGGGAAAGAATTTTGCTGTGGTGTCTTGGTGACAGGTACAAAAAAAAAATAATAATAAAAGAGTTAAATAGTAACTTAAAGACAGTTCTGTTTGTCTGAATGCACGTGTAGTTCCGGAATGGCCACCTATATGTTCACACATGCATGTGTTGTAGGAATTAACAACTTGACAGATTCATGTGGTGACTTTGAGAGAGAATTTGAGTGGTAAAACAAAGGAATTAGGGTCGGGTTCCTTCATAGGAGTTGTAGTTCTGGATGTCTACTATCCAAGGAAACTTGTTTCACTTAATTTGGAATTTTATAACTCTAGTTAAGGGCCACCAAACGTGACTGTGCAGGACGGATTCTGCAGAATCAGCAGGTCTGTCACACTTGAGATGCATTTCGTAAATTTTAGGGACAGAACTGGGTTCTATTCCCTTCATAAGAGTTGTAGCCCTATCTGTTATCTTTCTAACAAGATAAATTTTGTACAAAACGGAGTTCTATAACTCCAGTTATGGGGGAAAATCTGGGCAGAGGTCGAAATCCGACCTCTGCTGACAGTTTTGGAAAAAAAAAGGGAAAAGAGGTGGGAGGTCACAAAACGATGTAGTGAGATGCATTAAATGAAAAGAAACAAGTTATGTTTGAAAATGAGTGTTTATAATGATATTTTTAATGTCAAAAGTTATAAAAGAATGACAAATGTAAAGGCATATTAAATTGTTTCGGTGGGGTTGTTACAACATGTGTGGTGTGCGTTTGTTGCCAAATTGATGTGTATTTTGCTAAGAATTGCATGAGTGTTTCGGCTGAAATTATTGAAGGATTTTGTATGCCGAAATAAATGATTTCAGTTGTGAGTTTTTGGCTGGAATTGATGCTTGTTTTCTACTGAAATTGATGTGAGTTTTTGGTTGGAATTGATATGTGTTTTCTGCTGAAATCGATGTGAGTTTTTCTTCTGGATTTGGTGTGCGTTTGTTGCCGATTCCTACAATAAGCCTACTATATAGAAATGACTAAAATGCTAATAAAAATTTCAAGGTATGATGTTGTAAAATGTGGAACACTTGAGTGTGAACGCATGAACTCTTGTAATGAGTGTGGTGATGAATGTGATTCGAATATACAAAATGTGCTGATTTATAACCCTTAATGTCGCAGGCGGTGCGACCGGGATTGGACCATTTTCAAGACAGGAACAGCCCATAGGTGGAGCAGGTAGGTGATTTACACCTCTCCTTTTTATATGACACGTAATAGGTATTTTAATTTGAATATTATACGAATACGATGAGATATATATATATTAGATTGTTGCATGCTTGAATGTGGATAAACGCTTGATTAGCTACGGCTAATGGCATCCGAAAGGATGGCCGGGATAAACGCTTGATTAGCTTCGGCTAATGGCATCCGAAAGGATGGCCGGGATAAACGCTTGATTAGCTATGGCTAATGGCATCCGAAAGGATGGCCGGGATAAACGCTTGATTAGCTAAGGCTAATGGCATCCGAAAGGATGGCCGGGATAAACAATTGATTAGCTTCGGCTAATGGTATCCGAAAGGATGGCCAGAATAAATGAGTGATTAGCTCCGGGTAATGACATCTGAAAGGTTGGTCGGAGCAAAAGAATGTTAGTTCCGTTTAACGACGTCCAGAAAGAATGGTAGACCTCAGATATGAATGCCTTATATGAATATACGTAGTAATGATATTGTTGCTCGAAAAAGAGAAATGGAGTACCTATATTTCTACAATCGAATTGATTTATGTATATGCAGAAATTCCAACATGCCAGTGTATCTTTTAATCGATAGATCTTTTGGTCAACATTATTTTAATACCATCATTAAGTAATTGCAATTCATTAAATGTTTGTACTGCTGCAGGGACGTCACGGCCACGAGAGGGCTAGGGAACCTAATACAAAGGAACCTACTTTTGCAAAGAACCATGTAGATTGCATTCTAATTTAAGATGTGTTTGGGCTGAAGTAATGTACTGAATGCTTAATTTGTTACCAGACCCTTTTGTGAACGTTTGTAAATATCACTAGTAGATTAAGAACGTAAACTCATATCCATGTATGTATACTTTTAGTCTAAATCTTTAGTTGTGAAAACTGTAGTATTGTACTCTCATGAGAAGTTATTCTCTTTAATGGAACGATTATTGTATGGATGGTATTTACCGAAGTGAATGGATATGGGTCGTTGAGCAACGACATATAAAAAAAAAAAAAATTACGGGTTGTTACATACCCCCTCCACCTTCCCCCAATGGAGAGCTCAGTTTGAGGCATTACTCATCGGTTATGACTGAATCGATTTTGTCACTGGAGCCAAAACATGCCCAGCGATCTATTTAGCAGACCCCACCACCTCCAAAGTCAAAATTTCCCACTGGATTCGCCAAGACAAATTGATTCTCCACACTATTCTGTCATCCACATCGACCACCATCACTCCCCTCTTAGCTGCATGCAAAACCTCCCATGAGGCTTGGACATCGTTGAATCGCCTCTACGCAGGCAAGTCCAGAACACGGGCAATGCAACTCAAGGAAGACCTTACCTTGAGCACCCGTGGAAATCGCACAATAGCTGAGTTTCTTCAGGCTGTGAAATTGATTGCAGATGAGCTTCCAATCATCGATCATCAAGTATCTGAGGATGATTTAACCCTTTACATCCTCATCGATCATCAAGGATTGGAGGAATGATTTGTTCACTAAAATATAAGGTAAATTCAAGATCTCATATAATCATTATTATGATATTAAGTGCTTTAGGTATTTAAGGAGTGAACATATAGTCTTGCAATGTCTAAAAAAAGGGATGATAGTTATAAGAGAGCGTGAGAATACTGAGTCTAAAAGTGAAAAATTGGAGGATAATGTCACCACTCAAGTGTTGTAGTGATGCTTAGTCCGCGGTTGATAGAAACGTTTTGGTGATTAAAAGAACAAAAAACAAGGGCTAGGTACGGTGAAACTAGGGAAACTCGTATGGACAAATATTCTTCCATTTTGACAGTCCAATATGCAATCCCGACTTGAACAGCTATAAAATATCCCGAAACCACAAAACAGAAGAACTTGATTGATTTGTGCTCCAACAAATCTACACTACTATCTAATGAAGTTTCAAGATTCCCTGACTCAAGATTTTCAAAATCTCGTTTTTCTACCATTTCCAACTCAGATTGGCAAGGGCTAGGATCATTGTCTGCGAGGGAAGAAATTTTGATTTCCATTTTCTTAAGTTGAAACTTCTTGAAAAGAAGTCCGACCATGGAGGTGAAAATTTCTCCACCAATAAGCATTAAAACAATCAAAACAATGAGTTGGGAATTGGAGAGAACTTCCATTTCAACAGTTGACATACTTGAAACTGTGGTGGCAGACACGGATGTGAAGAACAGATCTATGTTCCTAGGCCTAAAAGAATCATGGGTTCGACAAAATAACAAAAAGGATTCACTCTAGCAGGGATTAGAAGGTAGAAACATGACATTAGACACCAAGTTGAGCTACATAGATGGCGCCACGCTTTGCTAAACGAAGAAATATTTGTCATCCCTATCGAAACTTGTAGATTGAAAAAATTAAAGGAAAAAAAAAGGTAAAAATTAAAAGATTAAAGATTAAAATAAAAAACAACATATATGATCAATTTTAATTGAAGCTGACTAAACAAAAAAATATGCATTTTATTAAAAAAAAAAAAAAAAACATCGAATTAATATTAATTTAAAATGTATCAATATAAATTAAAATTTTAGGACTAAATTAAATAAAAATAAAACACCAATAAAAAAGAAAATAAGAAAAATTAAAAACCAAAACTAAAAGTATAGATATATAAATACGAACAAAAAATAGGGACTATCTCATAAGGACGGAAAAAATTAAAGGAATCGAAACTACAACAAAAATTAAAAGAATAAAGGCCGAAATAAAAAAACAAAAATTAAATAAGACAATTTTTTGTGTTCAATATTAATGTTAAGTAATATAATTTTTAAGAAATAAGATAAAAACATTAAAGATAGTATTGAGTCATAAAAGTTTTCTAACCATCCGGAATATTAGATTTGAAATATTATATATAGAGATATTGCAAAACTTGTTTTTTTAATAATTACATCATAGAATGATAAATTATTTGAATTATCATTCTCATTGTTATTATTATGATTGAAGGCTAAATTCAAAAAAATATTAGTAGGAGAGAGAAAAGGGGGGACAATTAAGCAATCACCTTTAAGTCTTAGGCCACAGTGAGACGACACGTGCACCATCATGTGGAAAAGATCATGGCAGCGCCTCCAATGAGATGGCAGACTGACATTTTTCACCACCAGACAACGATGTACGCGCCAGCTATAAGGCCCAGACAGAAGACAACTGTCGGTGTGTCAGATAGACACGCCAAAAGTTTTTCGCAAAAAAATATAATTAAAAAACCTAAAATTACCTAAACACCTCTACTGCCAACGCTTGACTTTTGTCTTTTCTTAGGGCACTGCAGTATTTCTACTGTTTATAACAACTTGAAAAACCAGAAACACCCTCAACGATAACTCTAAGTTTTTGTCTTATTTAAGGCTAATATGGTGATTTCAGTGCTCATCAACAATGCGAAAAATCAAAAATACGCTTGAGAAATGAATGTTTTTTTGTCTATTGGGAGGGGTAAAATCTTAGTTTTGCTATACAAAAAACCCAAAAAAGACACAAACACCCCTAAACAATCAGATGATGTTAACATGTGCAGTGAAAAAGCCTAAACTACCCTTAAGGTCAAAAGTTAAGTTTATACACTAAAGGGCAATACAATAATTACACTATTAAAATCTACAATAATTTGTGTCTACTGCTACAATATTTTCCCTACATGGTATAACTTCTGTAATAAATCAAAGATGATGTAATAATTTTTTTAATATTTTATAATAATTTTAACACATTGATATTGCATATAAAAAAATATTTCAATATATTTTTTATAAAAAAAATTAAAACTAATTTATACCATAATATCAAACACGAAACTTCTTTAATTGATGGCGTTGTTTTCAACCAATATTAAATCTAACTTTCTCTTCTAATTAATTAATTAAAATTAAGTTATCTGGCCAATTACTCATAAAATTGAAAATTTCAATTTACAAAGAAAGAGGGAGAAGCCCTCTTTTATATATTTTTTAACTGAAATAACAAAAATCTCTCTCTTCTTTACAAAGAAAGAGGGTTAAAGCCATGTCAGCCCAGCGCTTGGCAGCAGCATACATGGTTTTTCAATTAATTTTTACCAGCATAATTAATTGTGGGGAAAGCACTGTAGCAATTCACAGTGAGAATAGCTACAGTGTTTTCCCCACATGATTTAGCTTTAGGTTAATGAACTAGGTTGTGTTTATGGTCGTCTTTTTTTTGGTTAACTGCTAGGACCAGCCCTTTTATGTTTCTTTTGTCACTAAAAAAACTCTGACCAATCTTGAATACTATTATAAATTTTTTGGTTTAATTTTAATAATGTGTTTTTAATTATTATGTTACTAATATGAAAATAATATTATTAACAATATTTTTTCATAGTATTTTGTATACCACTGTCTAATACAATTTTTTCATAAAATCTGCTACTTTTGCCCCCATCAAGCAGTATGTTTGTTGAGGTGATGTCTCTGTGATAAATGGGGATGGAAGCTGCTGAATGCAGGTAGGACCGTAGGAGAGTGCCCCTGCTACCTCTGTTCTTTGGTCTGTTGAGTGGCATTGTAATTGACTGATTCGGTCAAGTCTGGCTGCTTAATTCTAAAGACTTTGGGTTTTGAACTTTGTACTCACGGAAGGCGAAAGGAAAAAAAAACAGAGAAAGAAAATAGCAGTAGAAAGGAGGAGGAGATTTTGGATAACTTGCCAAGTAAGAGCCCGTTTTATACCTTCTCTCTTCTAAAAAGCTACTGTCTGAAAGATGAAGAAAAAGAAAATGGCAGCTGTTGAGTTAACGGTATTTCATGTCATCCTGCTGTTCTGGTCATTGCGTACCGCAGAATCACAGGTTATGGCATTGACTGGATGTGAATCTTACTGTGGAGGCATTGAAATTCCATATCCCTTTGGAATGACAAAAGGATGTTTCCTAGACGAAAGGTTCAAAATACACTGCAACTCTAGCAGTGGAGTTCCTAAACTTACACTCAACGGCACTGATCTGCCTGTGATTTACATATCAGTTTCTTACAGTACGATTTATGTCAAGTTTCCAATTGCTTTTGCAAATTGTGGAGTCAAAGATAGAAGCACAGTTGTTGACTTGGAAGGAAGCCCGTTTCTTTTCTCCTCCGAGGATGACTTCGTTGCAAGGGGTTGCAGCAACCTTACCTTGATGCACCAAAAAAATTCTACTATTGGTGGGTGTGTGTCAATTTGTTACGAAAACCGTGATCGCTTGATTGCTAGCTGCAGTGGGATCAACAGTTGCCAGACCAGAGACCCTTCTAACATGATAGATGGGGATTCTGCTCTTGTTGTTGTGCTGGATTGGGGGATAGACAGAAGGGTATTTGAATCACTTGTCAGGAATGGATCATACAATACTTTAAGTTACACTTCTACGTGTAAGGATATGAATACTTCAATCAATTCAACCATCCAGAGCCCCATCGTTCAATGTTCTTGCAATCCAGACTTCGAAGGAAATCCTTATCTTTCTGGTATTTGTCAAGGTAAACTCCGGGTTGCAATTCCTACTCTATAGATTCTTCTGGCACGGTTTACCATTGTATTGCTTACTGATCCATCAACTCGGTGGTTTTTCCAATGTGTTGCAGAGGATACAACATACGTCTCTTACCGGCGGAAAATCAATGCTAAAATGGCAGGCCTAGGTATGTTTAACAGCATTTTCACTCTATATCATCGTAGTTTTACTAGAGATTATGCCACAGCTTTAAAGGGGTCAAGAAAACAATTGACAGGCATTGTATTGTTTGATTAGAGGAAAACTGTGTTGTTGACTTGTCTCATGATAGTGCTCGAAGAAAAATCATATTCTATGTCTGATTCTCTAAGAGAGACCGGAGAAGATAACAGCCGCACTGATTATCTTCCAAATTCTCTTTTCAAAACTGACATGAATAAAGTAGAATATTGAGAGAAACTACAACACTGTACTTCACTATGTTGAATTGATGGAAATTTTATGCAAGATCCTCCACTGATCAAAGCGGAGCTGATGTGTTAGGAAAAAAACAATGAGCTACAGGAATCATGAAGGAAATTCAACTGATATTTTAGGATGCAGTCTCTGTTGCCTGGATAAGTAGTCAAGACAATCTGCAAAATAGAAGATAGAGATAAAATCTTGACCCTTGCTGCAGCTGTTCAACCCCAAAATCACCAATCCTATCCCAGCAGCATCAAATAATTGCAGATGCTGCCCCATTACTAAAGCAAACAAACAAAATTTGTTTTTTCTGAATTTGGTTGATTTATGCAGGTGTTGGAGTGGGATTTGGAGCACTGTTTCTATTCATCGGTTTATGGTGGCTGTACAAAGTATTCAAGAGAAAGAGGTGTGAAAAAACTAAAGAAAAAATACTTTAAAAGGAATGGTGATCTATTACTGCAAGAACAACTATCCTCAGGTGAAGTCAATGTTGAGAAAATCAAAATGTTTCCTTCGAAAGAATTAGACAAGGCCACTGATCATTACATGTTTTAGGACTGTTTGGTAATGTGGTTACTGTTGTGGTTGAGGTTAAAAAATAATTTCATAAAGGTTGAGGTTAAAAAATAATTTCATAAAAAATATTTTTATTTACGGTTTATAACTGAAATTGAAGTGTTTGGTTAAAACTGTGGTTGAGTTTGAGACTTAATGAAAAACAGTCTCGTGTGTTTGGTTATCATGTTTTTCATATTGCTGTGAACTTGTGAAATTACTTTAAAAGACACACACATATATTATATAATATAATATAAATATATATTGTTTTCTAAATATTGTAGATTTAATAATCATAATAATAAAATATAATTAATAATTCAAGTAAATTAGACACATGTTTTTATTCTCCCATCAAACTACTTGCAATTCCATCACAAACTAAATCCATACGTGAAAGCTTCTATGATCCCTTGTTATTTGATCAAGGAACAACATCTGGTAAAATATCATCATGAACAACATCTGTGATACATACTAAGTTTCAGGATTTCTATCTACATGTTGTAGAGATATAATTTGAAGCCCAAATCCAGTTGCAACTTTCTAAATTTCATCGAAGGCTCCGCTGATCTTCTCAACTTTCTAACCCATAATCAATCGAAAAGCAATAGGGTTGTGGACTGAAATAAATTCACACACCTTGCCCTTTCATTAGGGTTGATCTCTATCTACATATATTTTTATTTTTTAGTATAATATGATTTTTAATATTTTTAACAAATTGGATTAGGGCTAACCCAACTGAATGGGTCGGTCCATCCAAGGTGGGCCAAAAGGATCAACTCTGTTAGACCTGGGTTAGGCTGAGAGAAAGTTCAGCCTAAGAGTTAAAAATAAATAAATTACAATCAGGTTGGTGCACTGTTCACGTAGTGTGAATAGTGACAGGGTGGTCGGTTGACGTTGATTAGAGGCTTGCCTTCTACTGCCACCAGGTAAAGAAGGTCGAGGTTGTTCTTATTGTGGTGGTGGCATTGAAAATGGTGGCCTATGGTGGTTGGAAAGAGCGTTAGAAGCTTGTTGTTGGGTTGTGTTACCGCCGCTTCTTCTACGTCGGGGCTTGTTGCTGCTACTGGAGGTCATGTCAGAGGTTCTGGCATGGAGGAGAAGATATCGGTGTTAAGGGGGATGATGGTGGTGCTCTTCGAAAGCTGCCGCTGACTGTGGAGAGAGAGAGAGAGAGGGACCACCGGTGTTGTGGGCTGAACCAAGCAATGACTATGACATCTGTAGTTGAACCGGCTAACGTAAGTGTGCCTATGGTTTACGTGGTTCTAACCAATGCTTTTCAGTAACCGTGGTTCAACCGCGAGTTTTAGATGGGATCCACAGTTGCAAAACTATGGTCCTTTCTTTTTACCATACGGTTTGGCTCTGCGGTGAGCTTCAACCATAGAAGGCACCGCAGAGCCAAACACCCATGAAATGGTCTAGAATATCATTAGGTCCCTAAGAGTGAAGATGATTAAGATTGTGGCTCATATTTAATTTGCTGCTACAAAAATTGGTCTTAAATTCTTGGCCATATTTATCTAATCTAAATATTAAAATGTCGTGCTTGCTTATCATAGATGAAAGATTTTCCTATCAAAGGTGTACAATATTTCAATGCACCTAAACCTAAGGGGTTGGTTTGTTAATTAGAGCATTGTATTTTTTTCTTCTTCTTCATCCTCTTTTTTTTTTTTCAAATCTTTGAACTAGTTAAAATAAATTTATTCGATTTTTTCTAAATGTAATAAAGTGAGAGGTATGCCTTTAAATGATTTTTTTGAAATATAAGTGATAAAGATAAATTTAACAGATCACAAAAAAAAAACCCTCTAAAAATTGCCTCTCTTGAGCTCAACTAAAGTAATTTAGAGGGTGTTTAACACTGCGTTTCAAAAGTATTTTTGAAAAAAACTGAATTTTATTTTATTTTATTACTTTAAATTATAAATTTTAATGTTTTTAGATCATTTTCATGTGCTGATATCAAAAATGATTTTTTTTAAATAATTATTTTGATGCATTTCTAAACAAAAAATACTTTTAAAAAACACTTCAACTAAACTATCTGTTGAGACAAGGGCCATGAAACTATTTGGTGTCACCTATTTAGAGGGTGAGTCCATGTGGGCGTGCTTGAAGAGGTTCAATGAGGGAGATGCTTAAGGTCGAAGAATTGTTTGAGCTAGTTGCCTTTAAGGCCTTGATAAATTGGTAAAAATGTGTTATATGGAAAAAAAAACTTTAAGCCTTACCAACCGAAGCTTGCTCAAAATAAAACAAGTCATGAAATATCATATACGGGTGGTAAAGGAAAGTGTGTTGTGGTATATGCCTTCTAATTTTATAAGAAGAGCCAATCTCAAAAACCTTTTAAGAAGAATCAGTCTTTTAGTGGAAATCAAAGCTTGGAGAAAAGCTCAAAAAGACTATGACATGGTGCTTGATGTATCCTAAAAGTTAATCACTCTATTAATCAAAATGAGATAACTCTTTCAAAGTGATCAAAATAGTCAAGACAAACACCTACCACCTTTAATCAAGCCTCCCTCATATTTGTCACTAAAACTGTATCAAAATGTGCTTGTGGATAAGAATGTAAAGATTTTTTTTAGAAATAGAGTACAATTTATATCCTTAACATACATTTCCTATTCTTGTTCTCTAGTGTAATCTCGAACTAGCATGATTTTGTAGTGGGGCTATTGGACCTTACTATCTCTAGAGATGGTCATGGGCCTCTTGTTTTTCTAGTGTAGTCTCTAGAGATGAAAGTAACTATGGTGTGAGTAGATGAAGTGATAAGATGAATTAAAAATACAGGAGAAACAAGGCTGAATACTAACACTCTTCTATTAGCAATTGACCTTGAAATTTTAATTTTATTCAATTCTATCCTCGTCAAAACTTCAATAGTAGCCTCAAATTTATGTCTTTTTTACTTTGGTCCTTGGTCTTGGATTTATATAATTTGACACTCAATTGATCATTAAACTTTCAATTTTCTTCAATGTCACCCTGATTTCATCCAATTGGCTTGGTAAAAATTAAATTTAGGTTCCAAAAACTCCAATATTCTTAAGTACCCGAATTAGGTTCCCGAACTTATTTTTTACCAATTAAGCCCTTAACAAAATTACTTTGACCAATTTAAAGTATAATTAAGTCATTGCACTTAATTAAATCCTCCAATTGGAGTCTAAATTAATTCATAAACATAATTAAACTTTAATTTGTCCCATGATTTAATCAAATTGGCTTATTAAAAATATAATTATGCCTTTCGACCTAATTTTTATGTAAATTTATCTTAAAATCATTTATTTTTTCCTGGAATCTGTATTTTCCTTCATTTTTTAGCACAATAAAGGTATAATTGGGCTCTCGAATCCCTCCAAAACTTCCAACTTGATTTTTCCACAACATCAACCTTTTTTTTTACTTTGTTTTTGGTTTTTTAGTTTTTAGGGAATAATCCAGAAATAAGTTATGATAATCCTGTGATTTTTAATCAAACAATTTGTTTTTCTGAAAACCTAATTATTTTCTCGTGCTTGTGGATCAATCTATCCCAACTCAATCTCCCTCCAAAACCCTTGTTAATTGTGATAATGTGCCCTTGTGTCTACATTCAGAATTTGTATGCGTGACTCCTGGGTACTCCTAAAACTACATAGAGGTTGTATTGGATGGACCGAGATGAGTCTGGATTGGCCGAGAAAGTGGCTATCGACATACAGAACAAGAAAGATGTGCCTTGCATTTCTTACCGAAGTAAGAGAATAACCACTTACTAGTAAGAATTGTCTCTGCAACACTTATAGAATATCCTCTGGAAACTAGTTATCATGTGGTTGAAAATTAACTTAGATTTTGGCTTTTCGAAAAAAAAAAATTATAATCTCATCTAAAATAAGCTAACTATGACATCATCATTTTATAACAAAAATATTCTATAAATTGAATTTTTAAAATACAAGTATTCAAATTGAAACCACATAGTAAATATAAAAAAAAAATCGCATAAAAGTAATTAATGGAAAAGTTGACCCCAAGTCAAAGTCTTCTATGACAATGATGGATATAGACTTTCTTTATGGAATAACGTGTGGAAAATAAACCACCAATTAATGACACTAATAAGTCTTTAAATACTAATAAGAGATTGATATGGGTCAGTGAGTCCATTGTCATCTGCTTTTTTTCCACGATATGGGATTGTAGAATGGTCTGTGAGAGTACCATTGCTATCACGCGTTCTTTCCACAGGAATATATTTGCGAAAGGGTTCAAGTACTTTAATTTAATCAATATTTATCCTTAATTTGTTGAGAGAATGAATTTTCTGATGATAATTTTCCTAACAATCTTGCAGTTTTTTCTACGGGGATGGGGTCTCGATAGCTTGGCTAGTCCTCCTCCTCTATAAAAAGCCTCAACCTGCAAGAGATAGTTAATATTGAAATCATTCGTCAGCTTCTGGATTGATTAGGATGGGCCTTTCTCTTCACAAATCCATTGTTCCAGTAATCATGATGTTTGTTTCCCTGCAAGTATGGCTTCCTCTTGGCTGCTTGGAGGAGGAGAGAACCGCTCTCTTGCAGCTGAAAGATTCTCTCAACTATCCCAATGGCACATCCCTGCCCTCCTGGAGAAAAGGCGATGCCCGCTGCTGTGATTGGGATCGTGTTGTGTGCAGCAGCAGTACAGGTCGAGTCACCGAACTCTATCTTGAGGGAACAAGGAATGGGGAACTGGGAGACTGGTACTTGAATGCCTCCTTGTTTCTTCCTTTTCAAGAACTCATCTCTCTCGACTTGTGGGATAATCAGATAGCTGGCTGGGTTGAGAACAAAGGTTTGCTTTTCGATTGAATATTATCTGTGTTTGCTATATTTTTAGTGGATATATAATCTGAAGAAATAAAACAGATTCTTTAAACAACAAATAAAATTAAAGATGATTTGTTTTTTATTTTTTATTTTCTTGCATTATTAATATAATTACTGCTTTGATTTAAACTTTTTCAGCGCCTCAAACAGCTCCTCCTCTCTAATCAATTATTTTTATGTTGATGTCGTGATGCTACCATTTCATTACCATAATTAAATTACTCCAATAATATCCTTTCACGTCTTAATTAATTTATATATTTATTTTTACAGGTGTTTATCAACCATTTAAAATGAGCAAGCTGGAGCACCTTTACTTGGGATATAATCACCTCGATAACAATATTTTATCGTATATTGATGGGCTTTCCCCTCTTAAAACACTAGATATAGGTTACAATAGAGTGGAGGGGTTAATAGATTTGAAAGGTTAGTTTTTTTTTATATATATACTTATCATTTTCTTTATTAAATTCAATTATGTTTTGTAGTGAATGAATTAATAATTATTATCATTATTATGTATATCAAGAATATTCGAGCAACTTGGAGGCCTTGGATTTGAGCGGCAATAATATTACCAAAGTGGTAGCCTCAGGAGGTAAGTGATGATGATGATTTATATACCCATTAATAATTATTATTAATTATTTTTTTCTTTTGGAAAACCTTTGTGTATGTTTCTTCTGTAACTTGCAGGCCCCACCAATGTGAGTACTCTCTACCTAAATGATATCACATCCTATGGAAGTAGCTTTCAGACATTACTACAATCACTAGGAGCATTACCAAACCTGAAGAAACTTGATCTGGGCAACAACGATTTAAGAGGAAGAATATTAGGTGACGGTAAGTTATTAGCTTTGAGTGATATTGTTTGTGTAAATGAAAAAAAACTCAATTTGAAAAAAAACATATTTTTTTCTTTCATATAGAGTTGCGAAATTTGAGCTCACTGGAAGTGTTGAATCTAGACATTTGTTCTCTAGATGAAAACTCCCTTCAAAGCCTTGGAGCACTGCCTTTTCTAAAAAATCTATCTTTGCAAACACTGAGTGGCGTTGTACCTTTCCAAGGTAAATTAACAAATCTCAACTTCCTGCTACGACTAGACATGTCTTTATAGAATTCCTTTGTTATGTTTTAAACAATTCTCAAATCCATTTGAATTTAAATTCATAACATTTTAGCAGAATATGACATTTTCTAAACAAAAAAATATATGAAAAAATAACAATATTGTAAAAACAAAAATAAACAATATCCTTGATGATATTATAATATTTTAAAATTGAATGTTTTTGTAATATGAATTTGATAAAAAAAGAACTAATTATGAGTCAACTAAATTGACCAATCAAACAAAATTAAATTTCAAATTTAGAAATCCTTATTATTATTCAATAAGATGCTTCTTCGTGAATATAATTGATTGTGACAGGTTTTCATAACCTCAAGAAATTGGAATTCTTGGATTTGAGTTACAACACTCTTAATAGCATCAACATCTTCCAAACCATCGGAACGATGACCTCTCTCAAAACTTTGAGGTTGCAGCGTTGCAGTTTAAATGGTCAATTACCTACCTCCCAAGGTAATTTTAAGGTTGATGACTCTTACTTATCAGTTACTACAATCATTAGGATCAATTTTTCAGTTACAATCACTAGATCTTGGTCACAACAAATTTCATTCAACTTTTTTTAAAACAAATTTCACATTTTAAAAATGTTAGTATTTTAAAATATTAACAAATATCAACTCCACCATTACTTATCGTTGACCATAACGATTAGAATTCCTCTGTTATGTTTTCAGTGCCTATTAAACAAGTTTTGAATAATTCTCAAATCCATTTGATTTTTTCTTTAAAAACCAGAGAGACAATTAAATTTCAAATTTAGAAATTGACTGCATTCAAATCCGTATTATTCAATAAGTTGCTTCTTGTTAACTCTTTCATTTTCTTTATAATTAATTCCTTCTTCGTGATTGTGGCAGACTTTCTTAACCTCAAGAACTTGGAACTCTTGGATTTGAGTGATAACACTCTCAATAGCACCAACATCTTTCAAACAATCAGAACGATGACCTCTCTCAAAACTTTAAGGTTGCAGCGTTGTAGTTTAAATGGCCAATTACCTACCTCCCAAGGTAATTTAAGGTTGATGACTCTTACTTATCAGTCACTACAATCATTAGGATCAATTTTTTAGTTACAATCAGTGGATCTTGCCCACAACAAATTTCATTTAACTTTTTTTAAAACAAATTTCACATATTAAAAATGTTAGTGTTTTAAAATATTAACAAATATCAACTCCACTATTACTTATCATTGACCATAACGATTAGAATTCCTCTATTATGTTTTCACTGCCTATTAAACAAGTTTTGAATACTTCTCAAATCCATTTGATTTAAAAAAAATAGAGAGACAATTAAATTTCAAATTTAGAAATTAACTGCATTGAAATGCTTATTATTCAATAAGTTGCTTCTTGTTAACTCTTTCCTTTTCTTTATAATTAATTGCTTCTTCGTGATTGTGGCAGGCTTTCTTAACCTCAAGAACTTGGAACTCTTGGATATTAGTGGCTCTACTCTCAATAGCAGCAACATCTTCCAAACCATCAAAATGATGACCTCTCTCAAAACTTTAAGGTTGCAGGGTTGCAGTTTAAATGGCCAATTACCTACCTCCCAAGGTAATTTAAGATTGATGACTCTTACTCTCTCTCTTTCTCTCTATATACAATCTCACTTTAGGTTTTCCTTAATTGTAATTTGATCAGGCCTATGTGTCTTAAATCATCTCCAAGAGCTAGATATCAGTTCCAATGATCTTAGTGGATTCTTGCCTCCGTGTTTGGCAAATCTAACATCCCTTCAACAACTAGATCTCTCTTCCAATCACTTGAAAATCCCTATGTCGTTGATCCCATTATACAACCTTTCAAAACTCAAGTCTTTTGATGGTTCAGACAACGAAATATATGCAGAAGAAGATGATCATAATCTGAGCCCAAAGTTCCAGTTAGAGTTCCTGTATTTGAGCAGTCGCAGACAAGGTGCAAGAGCATTTCCTAAATTCCTTTACCATCAGTTCAACCTACAATCTTTGGATCTTACAAACATCCAAATAAAGGGAGAGTTCCCAAGTTGGTTGATAGAGAACAACACATACCTACAATATCTTTATTTAGAAAACTGCTCTCTTTCGGGTCCATTCTTACTGCCAAGGAGTTCTCATGTGAATCTGTCAAACCTAAGTATATCCATGAATCACTTCCAAGGCCAAATTCCTGCAGAAATCGTAGCTTATTTGCCAGGGTTACAAGTTTTATCGATGTCTGATAATGGCTTTGATGGAAGCATTCCTTCCTCGTTGGGTAGCATGAGCTCGCTGCAATCGTTAGACCTGTCCAACAATTTTTTGACGGGAAGAATACTTTCAAATAACTGCTTGCAAGGGCAGATCCCTAGATGGATAGGGAATATGTCTTCTCTTGAGTTCTTGGACTTATCAGGGAACAACCTCTCTGGTCCTTTACCACCGAGATTCAGTGCTTCTTCAAAATTAAGATATTTATATTTGTCTAGAAATAAGTTGCAAGGACCGATCGCAATGGAATTCTACGACTCCTCTGTGATATTGGCATTAGATCTTTCCCATAATAATTTAACTGGTAGAATTCCAGAATGGATTGGGAGACTATCTAACTTGAGATTTCTACTATTGAGTCATAACAATCTTGAAGGTGAGATCCCAGTTCAATTATGCAGGTTGAAGCAATTAACCCTTATTGATCTATCTCACAATTATCTTTCTGGTAGTATCCTCTCTTGGATGATATCTACTCATCCTTTCCCAGACCAAAACACTTATTATGATTATATGTCCTCATCACAACAATCCTTTAAGTTTAAAACGAAGCATGTACCCTTTCTTTATAGAGGCAACAATATCCAGTACTTTATTGGAATTGATTTCTCATGCAACAACTTCACTGGAGAGATTTCTCCTCAGATTGTATACATGAGCAAGATCAAGGTATTGAACCTCTCACACAACAGTTTGATTGGGTCAATTCCACCAACATTTTCAAGGTTAAAGGAAATAGAAAGCTTGGATCTTTCATACAACAGATTGGAAGGAGAAATCCCTCCTCAACTTACTGGACTATATTCTCTAGCTGTTTTCAGTGTGGCACACAATAATTTGTCTGGCAAGACACCTGCGAGAGTTGCACAGTTTGCTATATTTGAAGAGAGCTCTTATAAGAATAACCCTTTTCTCTGTGGACAACCGCTAACCAAAGCTTGTGATGCGGATATGCCGTCATCACCAACTTCAACGAACAATAAAGATAAAGGTGGTTTCATGGATATGGAGGTTTTCTATATGAGCTTCGGGGTTTCATACATCATGGTGTTGTTGGTGATAGGGGCAGTTCTGTACATAAATCCATATTGGCGACGAGCTTGGTTTCACTTCATTGAAGGTAGCATCACCAATTGCTATTATTTTATGGTGGACAATCTTCCCATTAGATCCAAGTTTTGATTTTCATAGCCTTTTATCTTGATGGTACTAAGCCTTGGTACATCTTTTTGTATTTTAGTTTCAAGATTTAAATAAGTTTAAAAGCACGCTCAAGCGATGTTGTATTAATTTTCATTTGTGTTTTGTTGTTCTTTTTAGCTTCTGTGTTTCATAATCATTATTTTTAGCTTCATTGTTCAATTTAATTAAAAATCAAATTCACAACACAAATATCATTGTTAAAAGCAGACTCATGTGCTGCATGTACAGTAACTTTGAAAATTTACAACAAGTCTCTCTCATTAGCTCCTTCAAGTGAACTTTTTGTGTAAGCACCAAATTCCAATTTCTTAACAATCACAATCACATTATGAAGACAATTGCTTATCAAGCACAAACAGATTTTATACAAGAAACCTTAAGAATTAATCGAATTAACTTGTAAATACATAAAATACAATAAGATATGCCAAGCGTCTGATACAATGAAGACAAAAATCACCTAACAGCAGAGCAAGGCCATGTGAACTTCATGGTGTCTTGTGCAGCAAGTTTATTCATAGATACAAAAAGGTACAACATAATTTCCATTCTCAAATTTCAATTTTCCACAACAAGATGTATATTTCAGTGACTGTATTAGGAACACCAAATACTCACAAAAAATGAAACTAATAAATTTAACCACAAGCTTCCTCTTTATCTTCCTCTACTGAATTTATCAAACAATACGACTTTGTCTTTGTACTTTTCTTTTCTCGATACGTAATATTTCTCAAAGTCACAACTAATCTAAAGGCAAGGATTTCCTAAAAGAATTTCAACAATTAAGCTTACATGACATATTCACATACTAAGCACCTTACCAGTTCTCGTTGAAGTTGCTGAATTTCGCACCTCGGTCAACCTGGAAATAAGATAACTTGCTTGAAATTACTTGTGCCAGTAATCCATTTGGTAGCTCTATTGTACGATTATTCACAGCCTTTAAGAATGTAAATAGTCTCTGATCCCAAATCATATGATCTATGTAGCCGCTGTCCAAAATCCATGTACTCCTCTTTTCATTGGAAACATGTGAGAATGCTATACCTGATAGTTCTTCGTGGGGTGAACAGTTACTAACAAGGTTAGCAGAAGATGATTTGTTTTCCAGCATGTTCAGTATTTGCTTGCATTCTTTGGTTGTGAAAGGGAAATTTAAACAAAATGTGTATCTAAGGTGTGCCTGGAAGTTCTTGGTGCTGTAGTTTTTTCTGTTTCACTTGAGCATCTTTGTACTCATCAAATTCACGACGCAGATTCTTCATGGCAGTAAAGCATGCTTTGTTCACTACGGGCAACAGGTCTTGCAGTAAAGCATTTCTGCAAACACCCGCATATGATTCATTGAGTCCCATAAGAAACTTCATGGTTTTCAGTGTTTCTGAATTTGTTGATATTTCTTTTAAGTTATCTACTGGTGCATGTTGGAAAAGTGCAGAGTGCATCGTGTTCATGATCTAAAATATGATCTAAAAGACATGGTGTCTTGTACAGTCATGAATCTCATTCTCAACATTGAATAGTTAAACCATGTTTTGATGCGCGAATCGTTCGTATAGATCAAGCTGCATTAGTCTAGCACTTTAGCATTTGAAGACACTGCTAGCAATTTCTTTGCACATGGATACTAGCAGCCATATTTTAACCAGATTGTTTCATCTATTTCATTGTTGGCATTCTTCATGATTGCTTTCATTTGGTTCTTTGATTGAATCATATATTAGTCCAATCTTACTCTTCACAGTCAGGGCCACGATCATGGATTGTCTTCATGTCCTGTAGTTATCTTCCACTAGTATAAAGATGGCACCTGGCTGGTATGAGTGATGAAGATAAAGTGGATGGTTTGGATTATCCCATTTGCAGTTGAAGCCATGTCTTCTGTGAAGATTAGCTAAGATCTTAATGTTGTGATTGTTTTTGTTCCTGGATGACTATCGCTCTTATACCATGAAACAAATTTAATATGCAGAAAATCTATATTGTCTTGAGCAACAAGGATTCCCATTATCCAACACAGAAGCTCTGTTGAAAATTGAAGATTGCTTCCAAGACTATCTTAGTGTTTAGGATTAGATTAAATCTCTATTATTGTTTTATCTTTTCTAATCAGATCATGTTGATCAATTTCAGTTTCAGTATTCTAGTTTAAGTATAAGTCTTAGTATTTTAGCTTGAGTAGGAAGTGTAATAGATAGAGTTCTATTTCTATTGTAACACTTCAATTTTGCTATAAATAAAGGGAAGGGATAACAGTAACCTTATACACAAATTCTGCTCAGTTTTTTGTTCTTTGTGTTCTTGCTTTGTTCTTCACTCGGCTGTCTTCCCAGAATTGAATCCAAACAGTAGCTGTTTGTATTCAAGAAGAACAGTAGCTTTTGTTGACTTTTTGTTGACTTTTTGAATCTTTGTTTTTCCAACAATTGGTATCAGAGCAGATTGGATCTTTGAAGGGAAAAGTGTGAAACACGAGAGATTGTGAGTTTTTTTTTTCAAAGCATTGCTTTGAAGGGTGGTGAGTGAAACACAAGAGAGAAAAATCAGTTTTTTTTTCGATGGAATCTGCCTCTTTTTCATCCAAAACTCCAGTATTTTCTGGACTCAATTATGGTGTATGGGCAGTAAAGATGAGAGCTTATCTCAAGGCTTTTGACTTGTGGGAAGTTGTGGAGAATAATAGGGATCCAACTCCCTTGAACAATAATCCCACAATGGCTCAAATCAAGTTCTTCAATGAAGAGAAGGCAAAGAGATTCAAAGCACTTACCTGCATCCATAATGCAGTAAGTGAAGAGATATTCACAAGAATAATGACTTGTGAAACTGCTAAAGAGGCTTGGGATAAGCTTAAAGCAGAATTTCAAGGGGACGAAAAGTCTAGAAGGATGCAAGTGATGAACCTAAGGAGACAATTTGAAGGGCTGAAAATGAAAGACAATGAATCAGTCAAAGATTTCTCTTCTCATGTATCGAAATTGGTGAATCAAATGAGGCTGTTGGGTGAGGATTTTCAAGACTCAAGAATTGTAGAGAAGATTCTGGTATGCTTACCAGAAAAATTTGAGCATAAAATTAGTTCTTTAGAAGATTCTAAAGATCTTTCTGAAGTGAATCTTCAAGAACTAATCAATGCTTTGCAAGCAGTAGAACAAAGGCAAGCATATCGACAAGAAGGAACACAGGAAGATGCTTTCATGACAGGATTCAAAGAGAAAAATCAAACTAAAGTTTTTCACAGAATCAATCATGAAGGCAGAGGTGAAAGAGGTAAAATTTGGCAGCCAAATAACAGAAATTTTACCAACAGAGGAAAGGAGAAAAGGAATAACTTTCCTGCCTGCAAGTTTTGTAAAAAAACTAATCATCTTGAAGCTTGGTGTTGGGCAAAGAACACTAAATGCAGAAAATGCAAACAGTTTGGCCACATCCAGAAGTATTGCAGAGTCAAAACTGATGCAGATAAGCAAGCATGTATAGCAGAATCCTCAGAAAATCCTGAAGAACATTTGTTCATGGTTTCAACAGAATCAAAGTGCAATGCAACAGAGGTAAAACACTCATCTTGGCTTATTGATAGTGGTTGTACTAATCACATGACTGCAGATGTGAAGTTGTCCAAGAAATTGGACAGAAATTATGAATCCAGGGTAAGAATTGCTAATGGAGAGTATGTGGAGATTGAAGGCAAAGGGGAAATCGAAGTGGAAACCATGGCAGGTACACAAATCCTAAAAGATGTGTTGTATGTACCTAAAATTACTCTGAATTTAGTAAGTGTGGGTCAGTTGCTTGAATCTGGCTACTCCTTATCATTTAAAAGGGGATTATGCAAAATCAAAGATAGCCAAGGTACATTACTACTTTCTGTTAAGATGATGAATAGGAGTTTCAATCTTGACTGGAATGACTCCTATATGAGTGTTAACATGTGTGTAAATGCTGAGTCTTCTCTTTGGCATAAGAGGATGGGACATTTTAATCAAATTGCCTTGAAAAAGATGGCTGATTTGCAGATGGTTTTAGGACTGCCAACAATAAAAGATAATGAGGATGTTTGTGAAGCATGTCAACTAGGAAAACAAACTAAGCTTTCCTTTCCTAGTAACAATTATAGAGCATCAATGAAATTGCAGCTTGTTCATACAGATGTTTGTGGTCCCGTGCAAAATGAATCAGTGAATGGTTCGAAGTATTTTTTGCTGTTTATTGATGATTACAGCAGGTTTAGTTGGGTGTATTTTCTCAAAACTAAAGGTGATGTGTTTGATGAGTTTGTGAGATTCAAAGTAGCAACTGAAAGAGAAACAGGATGCAATTTAAAAGCACTAAGATCTGACAATGGGGGAGAGTTTACCTCTCGGAAATTTGAGGACTTCTTGGCAAAGGAAGGGATTAAGCACCAGCTGACTGTACCCTACACTCCACAGCAAAATGGGGTTAGTGAAAGAAGAAACAGAACATTAATGGAAATGGCAAGATGCTTGTTGTATGAGAAAAGCATGCCACTGAAATTTTGGGCAGAAGCTGTAAATACAGCAGCCTACCTCTTGAATCGCATGGTCATAAAAAGTCTGATTGATAAGACTCCTTATGAACTCTGGTATGGCTTCAAACCCAATATTAGTCATTTGAGAATATTTGGTAGCCCTTGTTATGTTCTGAAACCTGAAGACAAAAGAAGAAAACTTGATCAGAAGGTTGATGTAGGGATTTTTATTGGTTACAGTATTAAATCTAAAGCTTACAAAGTTTTTGATTTAAAAACTAATAAAGTTGTGATTGCAAGAGATGTTAAAGTAGCAAAAAACAGCAAATGGAATTGGGAAGCTACTGAAGTTGAAGGAACAACACTAGATTTTCAAACAGAGACAGATGCTGCCATGGATGATGAACTCATTGATGATATTCCAGTAAGAGGAACAAGACTCTTAACTGATGTGTATAACAGATGCAATGCTGCTGAAACCGAACCCATAGATTTTGAAGAAGCTATCAACTCACAAGTGTGGATAGCAGCTATGAAAGAAGAACTTATGATGATCGAAAAGAATGGAACTTGGCTGCTGGTTGACAGACCTTCACACAAGAAGGTAATTGGTGTTAAGTGGATTTTTAAGACAAAATTTAATGCAGATGGGAGTATCAACAAGCATAAAGCAAGACTTGTAGCAAAAGGGTACTCACAAGAACCAGGTACTGATTTTACAGACACCTTTGCTCCTGTATCTAGATTGGATACAATCAAATTAGTGCTAGCTGTGGCAGCACAATGTGGTTGGCTAATTTATCAACTAGATGTCAAATCTGCCTTTCTAAATGGAGTGCTAAAAGAGGAGATTTATGTTGAACAACCTGATGGCTTTGAGAAGGAACTCAATGCAAACAAAGTGTATGTGCTGAAAAAAGCTTTGTATGGCCTAAAACAGGCTCCTAGAGCCTGGTATAGCCGGCTGGATGAGTACCTCTTGAGCTTGGGGTTTGAGAGAAGTATAAATGAAGTGACTTTATATGTTAAAAATACTGACAAATATATTCTGATCCTATCAGTATATGTAGATGATTTATTGATTGCAGGAAATAAAGAGGAGCTGGTGACAGAGTTCAAAAACAACATGAAGGAGATGTTTGAGATGAATGAACTTGGCTTGTTGACATACTTTCTGGGCATGGAAATAAATCAGTTCAAGCAGGGATACTTCCTATGTCAAAAGAGCTTTATTATCAAGTTGCTAAACAAGTTTGCCATGGAGAAATGCAACTCAGTCAGTACTCCCATGATTCTGGGACAAAAACTGACTAAAGAAGATGAATCTCCTAGAACTGATGGGAGAATCTACAGAAGTTTGATTGGAAGTTTACTCTATCTAACAGCTACACGTCCAGACATAGTGTTTGCTGTAAACTACCTCTCTAGGTTCATGCAAAACCCAAGTCAACTTCATTTTGCTGCAGCTAAAAGGGTCCTGAGATACCTAAAGGGAACCTTAGAGTATGGGATACATTTTGAAAGGTCCAGCTCACTTAAGCTAACTGGATTTACAGACAGTGACTGGGGGGGTAGTGATGAAGGCATGATGAGCACCTCAGGGTATTGTTTCTCTATGGGGGGAAGCATTTTTTGTTGGAATTCAAAGAAGCAATCAGTGGTTGCTCATTCCACTGCTGAGGCTGAGTATATAGCAGCCTATGTAGCAGCAAAGCAACTTGTTTGGCTAAGGAAAATTCTGTGTGACCTAGGGATCAATCAGCAAGAGCCTACGGAATTGATGTGTGATAATACTTCAGCTATTGCAATTTCAAAGAATTCTGTTTTTCATGACAGAACCAAACACATGAAAATTAAATTTCATGCAATTAGACAATTTCAGCAAGAGGGAGAGCTGGAAATGAAGTTCTGCACTTCAAAGGAACAATTGGTTGACCTATTTACTAAGCCCTTAGCCAAAGAGAGGTTTGAAGATTTAAGGGAGAAGCTTGGTATGCGTAGCCTTGGAACCAAGGGGGAGTGTTGAAAATTGAAGATTGCTTCCAAGACTATCTTAGTGTTTAGGATTAGATTAAATCTCTATTATTGTTTTTATCTTTTCTAATCAGATCATGTTGATCAATTTCAGTTTCAGTATTCTAGTTTAAGTATAAGTCTTAGTATTTTAGCTTGAGTAGGAAGTGTAATAGATAGAGTTCTATTTCTATTGTAACACTTCAATTTTGCTATAAATAAAGGGAAGGGATAGCAGTAACCTTATACACAAATTCTGCTCAGTTTGTTGTTCTTTGTGTTCTTGCTTTGTTCTTCACTCGGCTGTCTTCCCAGAATTGAATCCAAACAGTAGCTGTTTGTATTCAAGAAGAACAGTAGCTTTTGTTGACTTTTTGTTGACTTTTTGAATCTTTGTTTTTCCAACAAGCTCTAGGTAAAGAACCTTAGCTTTAGCAAAAAATCAATTTGCATAACCCATAAAAATCAAGGTAATCAAATTCAAAAGAAGAAAATACTTGCAATTTTGTCACTACCATCTTTGGAGATAAATCCTTAGTTGTAGTGGCTCCAGGACCTGTAATTACACCCTGAAGTTCCTAGCATTGCATATCAGGTGGCATCTCCTTCTGTACTTAGAGTATTGAAACTGACACAAACAAATAGCCCATCAATAAATAAACACAAATACCTCTTTTGATTTTGTTGTCTTAACTTATAATAATAAAACATGCAAATCAAAGTTATGAAAGAATCCCATTTGTAAAAAAGGCAAAATATTAACTACTTTTCAGATTAATTAATTATTTCCTTGAAAGCAACATAATTGCCACTCTTATTTAACAACTGGAGAGAACTGAAACCAATTTCTGGTTCCGTCTGATTCAATCAATTTCAGACTCTTAAAACCAAAACCTAATTTTTTGGGTTTTCAAATCAGTTAATTCAGTTTTTTTTTCTCGGTTTGGTTTTTTCAGTTCATTTATTTTGGTTTTCTCAGTTTAATCAGTTTTTTTTCTCGGTTTGGTTTTTTTAGTTCATTTATTTTGGTTTTCTTAGTTTAATCAGTTTTTTCAAGGTTTTTGCTCACCCTAGTAGTTTCTATGTTAATTAGTAAGAGGGTGTCAAATTATACCAACAAAATTCAACTACAAATGAATTTCTAGGTGCCTTTCATGATGGCAGAGTAATGAATCTGTGACTATCAAAACATGGCAGTGAAAAAGATATTTCACGGATTGTACATAAGCTTGTGAGCACTTGCAGGATTTGCTTGATCTAAAACTTCAGAAACTGATGGCACCAAATCCTGTGAACGTAGCATTCTGTCGACAACACTCCCCTTATTTTCCACACCCCCGGCTAAGCAAATGAATCAAAGCAATCTCGAGATTCCAAAAAACAATTCATCTCCACATATATGCTGGCTTCTAATTTTCAACCCACTTCTGAATAAATCTTAAACGTCCAGCATATGCCACAATGCTTGATTAAAGTCATTTGATTACTCTCAGACCAGGTCTTAGATTCGAAAAGTGCTGTACAGAAAGCTAGAAAACCTCTTGTCTGAGTGACCACATATCATTAGTTCTCACCAGGAGGTAAAAAAAACTTCCTCTAAATTTCATCCAAAGACTTCTTATTGGAAGATATTGAAAGGAGCTGGAGTTTATCCAGCAGATAATACAGGAGTTGGAGTTTATCCAGCAAATAATCAATGTGCTCCTTTATGCATATTAAGGGGTGCCTTCTATTAATGCTATTTTCGTGTAATTTCAGCAGCCTGCACTGCTGCATCATAGGCATAGTGTAGTGTAGCTATATTCTCTTTTACTGTGCATAGCTTCCTGGGATGAGAAGTCTTGTCTTCATCCCGTTAGCATTTCCCTTTCCTGTAAAGAGGACTAGCCTCCATTATATATATCCCTTCATGTTCTGTAATGTCTGCATGACAAATACATAATACAACAGAGAAATCTTCTTTTCAATTTCTTCATAGTATCAGAGCAGGGGAAATAGGGAAAATTATTTTGCATCTCTTCTGCATTATCTCCATTTTTCTCTTCTGCATTTTTTACACAAATGGCTGAAGATCACTCATCTGCATTTGAAGCAGAAAGTTCACAGGTTATTCTTGAAGTCAATTTTTCTGAGGTAGATGTAAACCCAAATCAAAGATTAAGCTCAGTCTTATTGAATGAGTTTAATTATCTGCCTTGGTCAAGGGCAGTATCTCTTGCTTTAGGAGGAAGATCCAAACTTGGGTTTATAAATGGAAGCATTGCAGCTCCAGAAGTTGGTTCATCAGGTTATGAATCATGGCTTAGTAAGGATCAGCTGGTGATGTCATGGCTCTTGAATTCTATGGAGCGAAAACTAGCTGAAATATTTTGTTACTCAGAATCATCACTCACGCTTTGGGAAACTGTCAAGGAAATGTATGGAAGTCAGAACAATGCTGCAAGAGTCTTTCAATTAAAAAAAGACATATCAAATCTGCAGCAAGAAGGAAAGTCGTTTGTACAACTTCTTGGTTGCATGAAGAGCAAATGGAATGAACTGGAAACATATCGTCCTCATACCACTGATTCATCTATGCTACTGAAGAGAGCTGAAGAAGACAAGATATTTCAACTCTTGTCTAGTCTTGATTCAGAATATGAAGACTTGCGAAGTCACATACTTATGAACCCAGAACTGCCCACATTCAACAGTATATGTTCAACCATTCAACGTGAAGAAGTTCGAAGAAAAGTCATGAATATTGGTATAAAAACCAATGTGTCTGAAGCAAGAGCATTCATAACCAATGACAAAAGGTACAAAGGGAAGCACCCACACTTAAAGTGTCAACACTATAACTATTCTGGGCATGCTAAGGAGACTTGTTGGATTTTACATCCACAATTAAAGCCAGAATTCATGAAAGAAAGCAGGGGAGAAAACAGGGGATCACAAAGGCCCATGCAATCCTTCCACAAGGCTAATAATGCATTTGTTTCCACATCCAAGGGAGGTGACAATCTGAACAACTTCACGGCAAATCCAGCTGCACTTATAATTGAATTTGCAACATATCTTCAAGGGAAGAATGGAGGGGTTGGAGCTCACACAACTAGCACCGAAGAGGGAAACTCATCATCATTGCTGGGCAAATTTGCTGGTTTTCTAGCAGACACCGAATGCATCCCTCAACAAGAAATGCCAGGTATTATCAATGCCTTCAAAACTGCTCTTGATATAAATATGTTGCATGATTTTTGGGTCGTAGATTCGGGTGCCATAGATCACATAACCAACCATACATCTAAGCTTCATAAGTTTGAAAAATTAGCCACACCTTCTCAAGTCTCAATTGCAAATGGTGAAGGTGCAGATATTTTGGGAAAGGGAAAAATCAATCTAATATCAGAAGATATTGAGTCAATAGACTTATATGTTCCTACCTTTCCATTCCAACTTCTATCTGTGGGGAATATCACAAATAACTTAAACTGTTTAGCCATTTTTTTTCCTCACAATGTCATTTTTCAGGATTGTATCACCAAGAGGATGATTGGTGAAGGGTTCTATCTAGATGGTCTTTACTACATATCAAAACACAGTTCCAGAGTTTTTCAAGCCAAGTCCATCTCCCTTCAAGATAACCTATTATGGCATCAACGTTTAGCTCATCCATCTCAGCCAGTTCTGTCATCCTTATTTCCAAAACTAGGAACTTTATCCATTCCATGTGAAATCTATCATATGTCTAAGGATACTAGACTACCTTTTAGCTCATCTTTATCTAGGTCTAATAAGATATTTGAGCTTGTTCATTCGGATGTATGGGGGCCAACAAGTGAATCTTTTGATGGATTCAAATATTTCATAACTTTTGTGGATGATTTTTCGAGAACTACATGGTTGTATTTGTTAAGATCTAAAACTGAAGTTATGGAAGTATTTACAGATTTTCATAAGCTTGTTACAAACCATTTTGCTTCTAAAATTCACACCCTAAGGTCTGATAATGGCACTGAATATATGTCTCATATCATGACAAGATATTTGAGCAATCATGGCATTATGCATCAAACAAGCTGTACTGGTACCCCTCAACAAAACAGAATCGCAGAAAGAAAGAATCGTGATCTTCTTGAAAAAACCAGAGCTTTAATGCTTCAAATGAATGTTCCAAAGAAATTTTGGTCTCAAGGAGTTATGGCAGCTGCATACCTTATTAACAGACTTCCCAGCCGTGTCTTGGGGTTTCAATCACCCATAGAGATTATGAAAGGAAGAAAAATTGATCTTTCTCGTCTTAGAGTATTCGGCTGCATCTGTTTTGTTCATGTTCAGTCTCAGCATAGAGATAAATTGGATCTTAGATCCGTTAAATGCATATTTCTTGGTTATTCATCCACACAAAAGGGATACAAATGTTATAATCCTCAACATAGAAAAACAATTGTATCTGAAGATGTTCGATTCCATGAAACTAATCCTTTTTTCAGCAAGCTACCTGAAACCACAAGTCACGTGGAAGGTGTTTTGGATTTATTTCCACTGCCAAGAATGGAGCTCAATATTTCTTCCCAGAACAACAAGGCATACGAGACAGCTCAAAGTGTAGACACTTTGCATATTGAGGGTATCAACGGTGGGATGAATACAGAAGATGACAGTAGTGAAGGTGGTAATAGTCATATTGAACCTCAAAATGAAGTTCAAGAAGTGCAAGAGAATGAGAATGAGCTGTTGAATGAGCATGAGTAAACAACAGCAGCTCCCAGGCGTAATCCCATACGTGACAGAAAGCCTCCAATGAAGTTTAAAGATTTTGTCCCCTACAAATCTAAGCACCCAATCTCTCAGTATATGTCATACCAAAAGGTGACTCCTTCACATGCTGCATTTCTAAATATTATTTCAAACTGCAGAGAGCCTCAAAATTTTCATGAAGCCAACAACCAAGAAGTATGGAGAGAGGCAATGCAAGAAGAACTTAAAGCTTTAGATCATCATCGAACTTGGAGCATCACCACTCTTCCAACAGGAAAAAGGGCAGTAGGTGTAAGTGGATATATAAGATCAAATTTAATTCAGATGGGTCCATTGAGAGGCACAAGGCAAGGTTAGTGGCTCGGGGATTCACCCAAACATTTGAGGTGGATTATAAAGAAACATTTGCACCGGTTGCGAAGATGAACACAGTAAGGGTTCTATTATCTATTGCGGTCAACAAGGCATGGTCTATTTATCAAATGGACGTGAAGAATGCTTTTTTGCATGGTGATCTCGAAGAAGAAGTCTACATGAAATTGCCACCAGGTCACCTTCAAACTCATAGACCCGATTTAGTTTGCAAATTGCACAAATCAATTTATGGTATGAAACAATCTCCCCGAGCATGGTACGCCAAGCTCAGTTCAGTACTAGAAAGCATTGGGTTCAAAGTAATGCGGACTCATCACTATTTGTTCGCACTGGAGATATGGGAAAATTAGTGGTGTTGATATATGTTGATGACTTAATAATAACAGGGGATAGTGCTGACGAGATCTCCAAGCTTAAGTAATCTCTTCACCAACGATTTGACATTAAAGATCTTGGTATCTTGAAGTATTTTCTTGGAATAGAGATTGCAACATCGCACAAGGGATTATTTCTAAATCAGAGGAAATATGTTCTAGATCTGCTCAACGAAGCTAACATGAGCAACTCTAAACCAGCTATTACTCCTCTTGACTGCAAGCTCAAGCTCAGCTTAGATGACACTCCACTTACAAATAGGACTAAATATCTCTTTGTAATCCAGTCCTAGTCTCTGATTGAACCCTTTAGTCACTAGCCTGGCTTTGAACCGATCAATAGAGCCATCAGCATGCCTTTTAATCCATAACACCCACTTACAGCCAACAATATTACAATCAGTCGCAGGTGGTACTAGTTTCCATGTATTATGACGCATTAAGACATTTAATTCAAAGGAGATGGCTTCACGCCATCTGGAATCAATCAATGCTTCACTAACACTCAAGGCTTCCAAGGAAGATGGAAGAGGATGTTTGGTGACAAGAAAGGATTTTTTTGGCTTATAAATATTGTCGTAACCCAATTTTGGGTCATTCCCTAAGTCTACCAAAAAATAACAAAAATAAAATAAAAGAGGCCGTGGTCGGTAGGAAAATCAAGTTGAAAATTTTAGGCATTTTCAAGAGCTCGATAGTACCTCTTTTGTGCCCAGAAATTAGAAAAAATGCAAATTAAAGGCTAAAGTAATTTAATATTGGATAAATCTGCGTAGAAATTCAGTCGAAAGATATAATTGTATTTTTATTGGCCATTTGGATTTAATCGTTGGCCAATTTTAGAAGTGTAATTAATCGTTGGCCGATTTAAAAGTGTAATCGTGCGATCGTACCTATTTTTATACTTAGAAACGAAGAAGAGCGCAAATTCAATGCTAATGTAATTTATTATCGGATAAATATGCGTAAAAATTAAGTCGAAAGATATAAGTATATTTTTATGGGCGAATTTGATTTCATCGTTGACCAATTTAAAAGTGTAATTATGTTTGAGAATTAATTTAGGTTCCAATTGAAGGATTTAATTAAATACAAGGACTTAATTATACTTTAAATTGGTCAAATTAGTCTTATTAAGGGCTTTGTCGATGAGAAATCAAGTTCTTGAGTTTAATACGGGTTGGATTTGAGAAGATTGAAATTTTCAGAGACCAAATTGAATTTTTCAAGCCCAATTATGTGAAATCAGGGGCCAAATTGAGCGAATTGGGAGTCTAATGGTCAATTGAGGGTTAAATCGCGCAAATCAGAAACTAAGTACAAGAATAAAAAAGGCGCGCAAAGCTATGGTTGCTCTCGAAATTTTAATGAGGATGCAATTGCACAAAATTGAAAGTTTAAAGTCAATTGAGGGTTCGATTAGAACAATTATAAAATGAGAGACCAAATTGCATTTTTGCCTTCTCCCAACTTGCAAGCGTGCAGTATTCAATCACTTGCAATGCAGGCACGCCACCTTGAACAGTGCACGTTGCTAGATATGCAGAGGCAGCAACCCTTCGGTGCACGCCATGGGCAACCAAAGGGTTGCCTTCTCTGCTATAAATACTTGTATACATAGAGTAAAAAGGAAAAAAGGAAGATCGATAGAGGAGAAAAAGCGAAAATCGCGAACAGAAAAAAAGGAGACAGAGGAGAGGAAGTAGGAGAGGAAATTTACGTAAAAAAATACAATCTTCTTCCCCACGCTGCAACTACTCTCCCTCTCTCAATTCGACCCTCTCTCTCTCCAAAACCAGAAGCTTTTCTCTCTCCCTCCCTCTCGGCCAGCAGCTCCGGCCATCAACTCTGACCACCTCGCACAACCCCGTCGTCACCAGCATCTCCACCTCAACCTCAACGACCCAACCATGGTCTCAGGCGAAGGTAATAGAGGCAGCAGTGGCTGTTGCAACGTGACCCGTCCACTTTCCAACGTCCACTGTGGAAGTACAAGGACTTAATTATACTTTAAATTGATTAAAATATTCTTATTAAGGGCTTAGTCGATGAGAAATCAAGTTCTTGAGCTTAATATGGGTTGGATTTGAGAATATTGAAATTTTCGGAGACAAAATTGAATTTTTCAAGCCCAATTATGTGAAATCAGGGGCCAAATTGAGCGAATTGAGAGTTTAATGGTCAATTGAGGGTTAAATCGTGGAAATCAGAAACCAAGTACTAGAATAAAAAAGGCGCACAAAGCTAAGGTTGCTCTCGAAATTTTAACGGGATGCGATTGCACAAAATTGAAAGTTTAAAGCCAATTGAGGGTTTAATTAGAATAATTATAAAATGAGGGACCAAATTGTATTTTTGCGTTCTCCCAACTTGCAAGCGTGCACTGTTCAATCACCTGCAATGCAGGCACGCCACCTTGAACAATGCACAACCAATAAAATATATAAAAAAAATAGAAAATTTGCATAAAAAAATATATCTTTTTTTAGGGAAAAAATGAATTTTTTTTTATGCATATGGCCAATACTCTAACATATTTTGAAAATCCCTTTTTTTTAAAATAAATATTATTTCGAAGATTAAAGAAAAGTGGTTTTAGCATGGATTTCATAAAAAAAAAAATCATTTTCTCGCATTTTTGGGTTTTACAACATATTTGTAAAATCCAAAGGGTATTGGCCAATATTCCAAAAAATATCAAAAATCTTATTAAGGGGATTCTTGAGTAAAGATATCCAAAATATTAGCGGGGATAATTCGTTATTATTCACTATTGATATTTGGATAAAAATTCCTAAAGGGATTAATATCCAAAATATTAGCGGGGATAATTAATTGTTATTCACCGTAAATATTTGGATAAAGAAGCCTTAAAGTGGTAAATATCCTAAATATTTTTTTATAGGAATAATATGTCATCATCATTTAACCAATATATTATTGAAAGATCAACACCATAGCAAATCATAAGGCAAACAAAAACACCAAGCAGCTTACCTTAGATAGGATGTACTAGGGGTGCTAAAATCTTCCCTTTACGCAACCAATCCCTTGCTTTAGAATCTTTGAAAGACCAGTTTAGGTTTTCTAGTAACCATAATACTAGGTAATGACTCCCTTTTTCACAAAAATAAGATATAACCCCGACATGAATTTTCCGGCTCGCGGGGAGAGTCGTCGCGATTCCGCGCTCTTACGAAGGGTACGACAAATATCATTTATGGACCTAATAGCGTACCATGGGTTCACACTTTATTGTGCTTAGAGACAATAGGTGCAAGCAATTCTACTGAAGGATTGGGATTCAAAGTCAAGGGAGAAGAGAAGGGAGTGCTTACCTAGAGAGGAGATGGTTTAGGGGATGACCCATGCTCAGGCGATGGCAAGACTTTAGTACCCACATCTGGAGAGTCAGTGGTGCCAATTGGAGCTAAAGAAAGTTGTGATAACAAGATCATCACAGAAGAATTTGTCCCAATAGACGAAGAAGAGATTAACTTATAAGGGTCTAATTTTTTAAAAAGGAAAGTCCCTTAGTGAAATATGATGTGCTGAGAGGTGATGATCTTTTGGGTACAAGGCTCAAAATATAAATATGCATTTTGAGAGAGGCTGTAACGCATGAATGTGCAAGATTTGGCCTTGGGCTCAAGTTTATGTTTATTATAGGGCCTAGTTAATGGATAACATAGGCATTCAAATTGTTTGAGCTTGAGATAGTTGGGCCTCTGGTTGAACAATTTTTCAAACAGAGATTGATTAATCAAGGTTGAGGTTGGCATTCAATTGATAAGATAGGTAGCAGTTTAAAATGCATATGGCTAATAGGAGAGAGGCATGTGGGCATCTGCGAGTAAGGTGATGCTAGTCTCAACAAGATAGAGATGTCACCTTTCAAACATACCATTTTGTTATAGAGTGTGGGGAGCAGTAGTGTAGTGACTACTTCCCTAAACAAAAAGATAAAATTTGAGGCCAATATATTCCCCACCATTATCAGAATAAAAACTCTTTATTTTTGAGTTAAATTTATTTTCCACAAGATTGCCAAATTATGGGAAAATTGTTTGCACATTTGATTTATGAGTCATAGGATAAAGCCAAATATACTTGGTATAGTGGTCACCAAAAATAACATAATATTTTGAGTCATTAATACCAGTATCATGAGTATTAATGGTTTGATGATAAATGGCTATTTTATTGGTAGATAAAGAAAAGGCATGAATAAGATGATGAACCAAAACACTTATTATGATTCTTTATCCTCCTCACAATAAGCATTTGAGTTTACAATTAAAAATGCACCCCTTCTTTATGAAGGCAGCACTATCCAATAGTTTAGTGGAATTGATTTCTCATGCAACAACTTCACAAGAGAGATTCCTCCTAACATTGGAAAAACTGAGCAAGATCAAGGTATTGAACCTCTTGCACAATAGTTTGATTGGGCCAATTCCACCAACATTTTCAAGGTTAAACGAAATAGAGAGCTTGGAAATTTCATAAAACAAATTGGAAGGAGAAATCCCTCCTCAACTTACTGGACCATATTCTTTAGCTGTTTTTAGTGTGGCACACAATAATTTGTTTGGTAAGATACCAACGAGAATTGCACAGTTTGCTACATTTGAAGAGAGCTCTTATAAGGATAACTCTTTTCTATGTGGACAACCGCTAATCAAAGCTTGTGATGCGGATATGCCATCATCACCAATGCCAATTTCAACGAACAACAATGATAATGGGGGCTTCATGGACATGAAGGTTTTCTATGTGATCTTCAGGGTTGCATACATCATGATGTTGTTGGTGATAAGGGCAGTTATGTACATAAATCCATATTGGGAACGAGCATGGTTTCACTTTATTGAAGTAAGCATTACCAATTGCTATTATTTTATTGTGGACAATCTTCCCATTAGATCTAAGTTTGGATTTTGATAGCCTTTTATCTTAGTGGTACTAAATGGGTGTTTGGCTCCGCGGTTCAACCTATTGTTGCGTTGAACCGTGGAGCCAAATAAAAAGTTAACCAAGCGGGACCCCAGTTTTTAACAGTGGGTCCCACACTAAAAATAATGTTCAGGCTGCAGCTGCAAAAGCAACTGAGAGATGCTTTTGCACCTGCGACATAAATTGACCACATACACAGCTGGCATCTCTGACACGAGACACTCCCTCACCTCTGTCTTCTCCCTCCCTCACCCCATCTTTGTCTTGTTGATGTTCTCGACAAGAGTTGAGCAATTCTGGGTTGGTTAAGAGGGGCTACAATTTGAAGGGTTATCGGGGCTAGTGGCTAGTTTGTTGGTGGCTGTGATACAGGGATTTTAGTGATGGATGGTTTATTGTTCTTGGGCAGCGAAGTAATTAAGGGTTGTTTATGGGTGCAGAAAGGCTAGTTTTTAAGTCGGATTTTTCCAGTGTAGCTTTAGATGGCGTGGTTGTTTGGAAAGGAGCAGATGCATCTATTTGGTAGTGATTGAGTTGCTGGTTGTTTATCTGGTGGAAGAGGATTGACTAATGGCGGTGGAAAGGACTGTAATGGATGGGTGGTGGCTAGTGAATGTAGAGGATGAATGAATAATAGCTGGGGTTTAGGAAAAAATTGATCTAAAGACATATTTGGTAGATAATTTTCTTATAGATTTTCACTGTGAACATGTAAAGACAAAAAAAAAACATTTTTTTATGCACTGCTACATTTTTTTAATAATTGTTGTTGATGAAAGCTTACTATTGGATCAAAAGTTTATGAATGATTTGTTTTCATGAATTATTTAATTATATGGATAATTAAATACCTATACCTTATGAAGAAACCAAAGATACAAAGGTTGAAGAAGAGAAAGAATAAGAGTTAGAAAATAGAAACTCTTTAGTTCATCAAAACCATCTAATATTTTAAAAATAAAATATTAATATTAAAAATAGATTTATAAAGAATAAACAATTAGATTTATAGTCTAATAATTAGAGAGACCAAGTAGTTTGATGGAAGAATAAAAACAAATGTCTGATTTATTTAAATTATTAATTATATTTTATTGTTATGATTATTAATTTATAATATTTAAAAAACAATATATATATATATATATATATGTGTGTGTGTGTGCGCGCGCGCGCGTGTTTGTGTTATTTAAAATAATTTCATAAGTTAACAGCAATATAAAAAGCAAGATAACCAAACATATAAAACCGTTTTTCATTAAACTTCAAACTCAACCACAGTTTTAACCAAACACTTCAATTTTAGTTATGAACCGTAGCTAAAAGTGTTTTTCATGAAACTATTTTTTTTCAACCTTAACCATAATAGCAACAGTTATGCCAAACAGGCTCTATGTTGTGATGCATATTTTTGTATTTTAGTTTCAAGATTTAAATAAGTTTATCTTTATTTTGGTTTGTGTTTTGTTTTTTCTTTTGTTTTTATCTATAGCTTGTTTGACATATAATAATGGATATCTTCACTGATTGCTCTATGTACCTTCAATATTTAAAAGCATGCTCAAGCGATGTTGCATTAATTTTCATTCGTGTAATGTTTCCGTTTTAGCTTGTGTTACATAATAATTAAACGAGCTACAAAATAACTTTTGGCTTTGACAATTTACAGCTAATCTCCCTCATGAGCCCCTATAAACGAGCTATTCTGTGTAAACACCAAATTTCATTTTTTCGGAATCCTTTCTTTCCCTAGTGGACAGGGGATACAAATAAGTAGTAGTACTATCTTAAAGCACCAGAGGCAAGGAGCTTGATCGTGGTCGGTCACACAAATGTATAAATCCTCATTGAAACCATGGCTTGTCATCTTCGTCACATGCTGCAAAGCATTCAAACACCCTGACAAAGAAAACGAAGATGATGATCTTGACATCTTAAGAGTTTAGCATTCGACATTCATCTTATAAATGCTTCGCACATACAAAAAAAATCATCCTTGGACCATGGTTTTCATTCATATAATAATATCCTTCCACTTGTGCCAGTGTGCTTCTGTTAGAAATGTTGAAAAGTCAAAGGGTGAAACTCCATTCTCAAAGTTCAATTTTCCACAACAAAGATGTTTATTCCAATGACTGTATTAGGCAAACCAAGTATTCAGAGAAAATGAAACTCATAAGTTTAACCAGAAGCAGCTTCCTCTTTATCTTCCTCTACTGAATTCATCAAACCATACGGCTTTGTCTTTGTACTTTTCTTTTCGTCATATAATAATATACGAAAAGAGAGAAGTGATGAAGAGAATTGAATCTGAGACCTGCAATCGGTGATCAAAGTTGTCCCCGAGTCATATAATAATTAACGGAAAAGTTGACCCCGAGTCAAAGTCTTTTAGACTTTCTTTATGGAAATAACGTGTGGAAAATGAACCACCGATTACTGATCATACTTGTCTTTAAATACTAAGTCTTTAAATACTAATAAAACCACCGATCGGGGATGGGGTCCCGATAGCTTGGCAAGTCCTCCTCCTCTATAAAAAGCCTCAACCTGCAAGAGATAGTTAATATTGAAATCATTCGTTAGCTTTTGTATTAATTAGGATGGGCCTTTCTCTTCACATGTCCATTGTTCCAGTAATCATGATGGTTGTTTCCCTGCAAGTATGGCTGCCTCTTGGCTGCTTGAAAGAGGAGAGAACCGCTCTCTTGCAGCTGAAAGATTCTCTTAACTATCCCAATGGCACATCCCTGCCCTCCTGGAGAAAAGGCGATGCCCGCTGCTGTGATTGGGAACTTGTTGAGTGCAGCAGCAGTACAGGTCGAGTCACCGGACTCTATCTTTATGGAGTCAGGAATGGGGAACTGGGAGACTGGTACTTGAATGCCTCCTTGTTTCTTCCTTTTCAAGAACTCATCACTCTCCACTTGGCGGATAATCAGATAGGTGGTTGGGTTGAGAACAAAGGTATGCTTTTCGATTAAATATTAACTGTGTTTGCTATATTTTTAGTGAATATATAATTTGAAGAAATAAAACAGATTCTTTAAACAGCAAATAAAATTACAGATGATTTGTTGTTTTTTGTTTTAATTACTTGCATTATTAATATAATTATTGTTTTGATTTAAACTTTTTCAGCACCTCAAACAGCTCCTCCTCTCTAATCAATAATTATTACGTTGATGCTACCATTTCATTACCATAATTAAATTACTCCAATAATATCCTTTCATGTCTTAATTAATTTATATATTTATTTTTGCAGGTGTTTATCAACCATTTAGATTGAGCAAGCTGGAGTACCTTGACTTGAGGTATAATCGGCTTGATAACAGTATTCTATCATATATGGATGGGCTTTCATCTCTTAACACACTATATCTAGGTTACAATAGACTGGAGGGGTTAATAGATTTGAAAGGTTAATTTTTTTATATGTATACTTATCATTTTCTTTATTAAATTCAATTATGTTTTGTAGTGAATGAATTAATAATTATTATTATGTATATCAAGAATGTTCGAGCAACTTGGATACCTTGGATTTGAGCGGCAACAATATTACCAAAGTGGTAGCCTCAGGAGGTAAGTGATGATGATGATGATGATTCATATGCCCATTAATAATTATTATTAATTATTTTTTTCTTTTGGAAAACCTTTGTGCACGTTTCTGCTGTAACTTGTAGGTCCAACCAACTTGAGTACTCTCTACCTAGATAATATCACATCCTATGGAAGTAGCTTTCAGACGTTACTACAATCATTAGGAGCATTCCCAAACCTCACAGAACTTGGTCTGGGCTACTACAACGATTTAAGAGGAAGAATATTAGGTGACGGTAAGTTATTAGCTTTGAGTGATATTCTTTGTTTAAATGAAAAAAACACAATTTAAAAAAAAAAACATCTTTTTTTCTTTCTAATAGAGTTGCAAAATTTGAGCTCACTATAAGGGTTGAATTTGGACGGTTGTTCTGTAGATTAAAACTCCCTTAAAAGTCTCTTGAAATCCTTATTGTTCAATAAGTTGCTTCTTGTTAACTCTTTCATTTTCTTTAAAATTCATTGCTTATTCGTGATTGTGGCAGACTTTCTTAACCTCAAGAACTTGAAGCTCTTGGATATGAGTGGCTCTACTCTCAATAGCAGCAACATCTTCCAAACTATCGGAACAATGACCTCTCTCAAAACTTTAATGCTGCAGCGTTGCAGTTTAAATGGCCAATTACCTACCTCCCAAGGTAATTTAAGGTTGATGACTCTTACTTATCAGCTACTACAATCATTAGGATCAATTTTTCAATTACAATCATTGGATCTTGTCCACAACAAATTTCATTTAACATTTTTTAAAATAAATTTCACATATTAAAAATGTTAGTGTTTTAAAATATTATCAAATATCAACTCCACTGTTACTTATCATTGACCATAATGATTAGAATTCCTCTGTTATGTTTTCACTGCCTATTAAACAAGTTTTGAATAATTCTCAAATCCATTTGATTTTTTGTTTTAAAAAAAAACAATGAGACAATTAAATTTCAAATTTAGAAATCAACTGCATTGAAATCCTTATTATTCAATAAGTTGCTTCTTGTTAACTCTTTCATTTTCTTTATAATTAATTGCTTATTCGTGGTTGTGGCAGACTTTCTTAACCTCAAGAACTTGGAGCTCTTGGATATGAGTGGCTCTACTCTCAATAGCAGCAACATCTTCCAAACTATCGGAACGATGACCTCTCTCAAAACTTTAATGCTGCAGCGTTGCAGTTTAAATGGCCAATTACCTACCTCCCAAGGTAATTTAAGGTTGATTACTCTTACTTATTAGTTACTACAATCATTAGGATCAATTTTTCAATTACAATCATTGGATCTTGTCCATAACAAATTTCATTTAACTTTTTTTAAAACAAATTTCACATATTAAAAAAGTTAGTGTTTTAAAATATTATCAAATATCAACTCCACTGTTACTTATCATTGACCATAATGATTAGAATTCCTTTGTTATGTTTTCACTGCCTATTAAACAAGTTTTGAATAATTCTCAAATCCATTTGATTTTTTGTTTTTTTAAAAAAAACAATGAGACAATTAAATTTCAAATTTAGAAATTAACTGCATTGAAATCCTTATTATTCAATAAGTTGCTTCTTGTTAACTCTTTCATTTTCTTTATAATTAATTGCTTATTCGTGATTGTGGCAGACTTTCTTAACCTCAAGAACTTGGAGCTCTTGGATATGAGTGACTTTACTCTCAATAGCAGCAACATCTTCCAAACCATCGGAATGATGACCTCTGTCAAAACTTTAATGTTGCAGCGTTGCAGTTTAAATGGCCAATTACCTACCTCCCAAGGTAATTTAAGGTTAATGACTCTTACTTATCAGTTACTACAATCATTAGGATCAATTTTTCAATTACAATCATTGGATCTTGGCCACAACAAATTTCATTTAAGTTTTTTAAAACAAATTTCACATATTAAAAATGTTAGTGTTTTAAAATATTAACAAATATCAACTCCACTGTTACTTATCATTGACCATAATGATTAGAATTCCTCTGTTATGTTTTCACTGCCTATTAAACAAGTTTTGAATAATTCTCAAATCCATTTGATTTTTTGTTTTTTAAAAAAACTAAGAGACAATTAAATTTCAAATTTAGAAATTAACTGCATTGAAATGGTTATTATTCAGTAAGTTACTTCTTGTTAACACTTTCATTTTTTTTTTAATTAATTGCTTATTTATGATTATGATAGACTTTCTTAGCCTCAAGAACTTGGAGCTCTTGGATATGAGTGGCTCTACTCTCAATAGCAGCAACATCTTCCAAACCATCGGAATGATGACCTCTCTCAAAACTTTAATGTTGGTGGAATGCAGTTTAAATGGCCAATTACCACAGGCCAAGGTAATATAAGGCTAATGACTCTTACTAATAAGTTACTACAATCATGAGGATCAATTTTTCAGTTACAATCATTAGATCTTGTCCATAACAAATTTCATTTAACTTTTTTTAAAACAAATTTTACGTATTAAAAATGTTATTAACAAATATCAACTCCACTATTACTTATAATTAACCATAATGATTAGAATTCCTCTATTATGTTTTCACTACCTATTAAACAAGTTTTGAATAATTCTCAAATCCATTTGATTTTTTGTTTTAAAATAAAAACAAAGAGACAATTAAATTTCAAATTTAGAAATTAACTGCACTGAAAACCTTATTATTCAATAAGTTGTTTCTTGTTAACTCTTTCATTTTCTTTATAATTAATTGCTTATTCGTGATTATGGCAGACTTTCTTAACCTCAAGAACTTGGAGCTCTTAGATATGAGTGGCTCTACTCTCAATAGCAGCAACATCTTCCAAACCATCGGAATGATGACCTCTCTCAAAACTTTAGAGTTGAACGGTTGCAGTTTAAATGGCCAATTACCTACAACCCAAGGTAATTTAAGGTTAATGACTCTTACTCTCTCTCTTTCTCTCTATATACAATCCGAGTTTAAGTTTTCCTAAATTTTAATTTGATCAGGCCTATGTGACTTAAATCATCTCCAAGAGCTATATATCCGTTCCAATGATCTCAGTGGATTCTTGCCTCCGTGTCTGGCAAATCTGACATCCCTTCAACAGCTAGATATCTCTTCCAATCACTTGAAAATCCCTATTTCGTTGAGCCCATTATACAACCTTTCAAAACTCAAGTATTTTGACTTTTTTGGCAACGAAATATACGCAAAAGAAGATGATCATAATCTGATCCCAAAGTTCCAGTTAGAATCCTTCCATGTGAGCAGTCATGGACTAGTTGCAGGAGCATTTCCTAAATTCCTTTACCATCAGTCCAACCTACAATCTTTGTATCTTACAAACATTCAAATAAAGGGAGAGTTCCCAAGTTGGTTGATAGAGAACAACACATACCTAAAAGATCTTTATTTAGAAAACTGCTCTCTTTCGGGTCCATTCTTACTGCCAATGAGTTCTCATGTGAATTTATCAATCCTAAGTATATCCATGAATCATTTTCAAGGCCAAATTCCTGCAAAAATTGGAGCTTATTTTCCAGGGTTACAAGTTTTATTGATGTCTGATAATGGCTTTGATGGAAGCATTCCTTCCTCGTTGGATAGCATGAGCTCGCTGCAACTATTAGACCTATCAAACAATGCTTTAACGGGAAGAATACTTTCAAACAATAGCTTGCAAGGGAAGATACCTGGATGGATTGGGAATATGTCTTCTCTTGAGTTCTTGGACCTATCAGGGAACAACCTCTCTGGTCCTTTACCACCCAGATTCGGTGCTTCCTCAAAATTAAGATATGTATATTTGTCTAGAAATAAGTTGCAAGGACCGATCGCAACGGAATTCTACAACTCCTCTGGGATAAGGGCATTAGATCTTTCCCATAATAATTTAACTGGTAGAATTCCAGAATGGATTGGCAGGCTATCTAACTTGAGATTTCTACTATTGAGTCATAACAATCTTGAAGGTGAGATCCCAGTTCAATTATGCAGGTTGAAGCAATTATCCCTCATTGATCTATCTAACAATTATCTTTCTAGTAATATCCTCTCTTGGATGATATCTACCCAACCTGTCCTATATTACAACACTTCATATGATTCTTTGTCCTCATCACAACAATCCTTTGAGTTTACAACGAAGAATGTAACCCTTCATTATAGAGGCAGCACTATCCGGTACTTTACTGGAATTGATTTGTCATGCAACAACTTCACAGGAGAGATTCATCCTAAGATTGGAAACCTGAGCAAGATCAAGGTATTGAACCTCTCGCACAACAGTTTGATTGGGCCAATTCCACCAACATTTTCAAGATTAAAGGAAATAGAGAGCTTGGATCTTTCATACAATAAATTGGAAGGAGAAATCCCTCCTCAACTTACTGGACTATATTCTCTAGCTGTTTTTAGTGTGGCACACAATAATTTGTCTGGCAAGACACCTTCAAGAGTTGCACAGTTCGCTACGTTTGAAAATAGCTCTTATAAGGATAACCCTTTTCTCTGTGGAGAACCGCTAACCAAAGCATGTGATGCGGATATGCCATCATCACCAACTTTAACTAACAATAAAGATAAAGGTGGTTTCATTGACATGGAGGTTTTCTATGTGAGCTTCGGGGTTGCATACATCATGGTGTTGTTGGTCATAGGGGCAGTTCTGTACATAAATCCATATTGGCGGCGAGCTTGGTTTCACTTCATTGAAGTTAGCATCACCAATTGCTATTATTTTATGGTGGACAATCTTCCCATTAGATCCAAGTTTGGATTTTCATAGCCTTTTATCTTGATCGTACGAAGCCTTGGTGCATCTTTTTGTATTTTAGTTGCAACATTTAAATAAGTTTAAGAACACACTCAAGTGATGTTGTATTAATTTTCATTTGTGTTTTGTTGATCTTTTTAGCTTTTGTCTTAAATTTAGCTTCATTGCTCAATTTAATTAAAAAAAAAATCACCACACAAATATCATTGTTAAAAGCAGACTCATGTACAGTAACTTTGACAATTTACAACAAATCTCTCTCATCAACTCCTACAAATGAACTATCTATGTAAATACCAAATTCCAATTTCTTAATAATCACAATCACATTACGAAGACAATGGCTTATCAAGTACAAATAGATTTTATACAAGAAACCTAATGAATTAATTGAATTAACTTGTAAGCACACAAATTACAATAAGATATGTCAAGTGTCTGATACAATAAAGATAAAAATCACCTAACAGCAGAGCAAGGCCATGTGAACTTCATGGTGTCTTGTCCAGCAAGTTTATTCATAGATATGAAAAGGTACAACATAGATTCCATTCTAATCCATTCTCAAATTTCAATTTTCCACAACAAGATGTATATTCCAGTGACTGTATTAGGAAGACCAAATAGTACAAAAAATGAAACTAATAAGTTTAACCAGAAGCTTCCTCTTTATCTTCCTCTACTGAATTCATCAAACAATACGGTTGTCTTTGTACTTTTCTTTTCTCCGTACCTAATATTTCTCGAAGTGATAACTGATCTAAAGGCAAGGATGTCCTAAAACAATTTCAGCAGTTAAGCTTACATGATATATTCACATACTAAGCACCTTACCAGTTCCCATTGAAGTTTCTGAATTTCCCACCTCGGTTAGCTTGGAAATAAGATAACTTGCCTGAAAAACTTGTGCTAGTGATCCATTTGGTATCCCTATTGTACGATTATTGATAGCCTTTAAGAATGTAAATAATCTCTGATCCCAAATCATATGATCTATGCAGCCACTGTCCAAAATCCATATATTTCTCTTTCGATTGGAAACAAGTGAGAATGCTTTACCTTGTTGAAATTATATCGACAGTGTTTTGGTATAAATAGGAAAGCACTTTCATGTAGTAATTAAGAAAGATGTATAGTGTATCAATCGACATAAAATCAGCTGCCATTGGTATAAATGTTTTTGGGTTTTCAAATCGGTTAATTCAGTTTTTTTTTCTCAGTTTGGTTTTTTCAGTTTATACCAACAAAAATCAACTACAAATGAATTTCTAGGTGCCTTTTATGATGGCAGGGTAATGAATCTGTGACTATCAAAACATGACAGTGAAAAAGATATTTCACTGATTGTACATAAGCTTGTGAGCACTTGCAGGATTTGCTTGATCTAAAACTTCAGAAACTGATGGCACCAGATCCTGTGAACGTAGCATTCTGTCGATAGCAGTCCCTACTTGAAATGGATGACCACCCCCGGCTGAGCAAATGAATCAAAGCAGTCTCGAGATTCCAAAAAACAATTCATCTCCACATATATGCTAGATTCTAATTTTCAACCCACTTCTTAATACTCTCATCTTAAACGTCCAGCATATGCGACAACACTTGATTAAAATCATTTGATTACTCTCATACCAGGTCTCTAATGTTCCTATTTAATTAACCACAAAGCCATTTCTTTTTCCACAAAAAGTAGAGGAAAGAACTCCAATTCAACCTCAACACAACTAACGAAAGCCATTTCTTTTGTTGGATTTAAAGAAATTAAAAAAGTCAGCGAAACTCAACAAAAAGTCAAAAACACTATTTTATTGAATCAAGAACAGTTACTGTTCAAATTGATTTCTGGAATTTCTGAAAATTGAACACTGATGAACAAAGTTTTGGCTATGAGGGGTAGGATCAAGGTAAAGTTGCTGCCATCCCTTTTTCTTTATTTATAATGAAAAACTTGTAGGATTACATAAGAGTTCTAATGTGTTTACAACTTCTTATGCTTCTTATTTCTAAACTAGAATTGAAATTGCATTTAGACTAAAACACTTGATCAAACATTTGATCTTATTTAGGAAAGAAAAACATGCTAGATAAATTATAATCTAACTCTAACACCTTGTTGTGATCTCCTCAATCTTCATCCTTTAGATGTCGTGGACTTCAACCTTTACCCTTGTACCTTCAGCAGTCTTGGAGTCCAGAAATTTCAACATCTTTTTCCTCTGTAGATTTTGCTTGGCACAACTAAACTCTGAACATAAACTAACCAGTCTCTGCACATCTGCAAAACTTGTTGCCCAATTCTTATAGCAGGGCAAGTAAACTATCCTGACCTGGGGCTTGATTTCATAGGAAACATATATGTGGAGGTAAAAAACCCCAAACCACAAGGGCAAGTGTTGTACAGAAAGCTAGAAAACCTCGTGTCTGAGTAACCTTATATGTGGAGGTAAAAAACACTTCCTCTAAATTTCATCCAAAGACTTCTTCTTGTAAATTCCATTAACAACACCAAATCTCATTTTGATTGATGAATTACACATGTAAAAAATTTAAAGAAATGACCTCACAAAAGATCAGCATAAGCAAGAATGAAAAGGTAGCATATTTTTTATGCCTCTTTATTAGAAAATTTCCATGGCTAAAAGAGTTTTAAGGGAAGATCACTATGTTCAAGGTATGATTGACCCATTCATTTGTTAACACCGAAAAACACTTTCCTTTTCTTTAACAAAGAATAAACCCCACACCCTTAAGGATGAATCACCACAGAATACTACTTTTATAAAGTTCCAAACCGTAGCTCAAAAATACCATAAAAAAATATGAAATGCATTGAGATTTTGATTTATATTATATTTAAATTACTTGGTGCCTAGTCTATGGTCTTTATAAAACTTAGCAAAATCTGTTGAAGCAAACAAAGGTCGTTTTCATCATTTGGAGCACCAAGCATAGATGTCATTAGGCCTCTAGTGCTTGTCCCTGCAATGAAATCAAATAATATGCAACCCTTGTGTCCTTGTTGTTCACATCCAATTTCTATGTATAGAACAATAATGAAACAAGGTTGCCTATATACAGTTCTCTTGTGTACAAGATTAATAAAGGAAAATATGTGTTGAAATCTGACTCAAAGTTAGGGATTTACTAAGATATTCTTAGTAAATATCAGTATAGGAAATCTGGCAAGTTTTTGTAATTAGGAAAGATTGTTATGTTTTCCTAGTTTAGTTATTTCCTAGTTAAACTCTAATTCCTAGTGTAGTTATTTAGTTAAACTCTAATTCCTAGAAGATGTACATATATAGATAGGGATGTATCATGCAGAATAATAAGAAGAGAAAATTCATTCTCTCACACTCAAAATCTCACATGGTATCAGAGCTAGGTTGTGAAACCTAAACCTAAACAAACAATATGGCTGCCGAAAGGCATAGCTCCACCTCCGAGGTCACCTCAAGTTTTGGAAAACCACCAAACACAATCAGCCTTGGAGGAACCGAAAACTCATCTCTTCTCATCATATGTCACAAACTCAATGGGTACAATTACCTTCAATGGTCCTCATCAGTCATGATGTTCATCTGTGGGAAAGGTAGAGATAGTATCTCACAGATGAAGCCATCATACCAGAAAAAAGTGACCCTCGGTTTCGAACATGGAAAACAGAGAATCACATGGTAATGTCATGGTTAATCAACTCAATAACAAATGAAGTAGGAGAAAACTTTCTCTTTTATGGAACAACAAGGGAAATATGGGATGTAGCATGGGAAACATACTCAAGCTCTGATAACACATCAGAATTATTTGAGATTGAAGCAGCACTACATGATCTATGCCAAAGAGAACTCACTGTCACTTAATATTTCAATACATTGTCTCAACATTAGCAGCACCTAGACATGTTCGAAATCTACACATGGAACTGCCCTAGAGACACATCCTTGTTCAGTAAAATTGTAGAACAAAAGAGGACATTCAAATTTCTTCTAGGACTCAATGAAACCCTAGATGAAGTTAGAGGAAGAATAATGGGAACCAAACCTCTTCCAAATCTCAGGGGAAGCATTCTTAGAAGTAAGATGTGAAGAAAGTTATGATGGGATCTCATAACTCAGGACCATCAATGGAAGGATCTGCATTGATCTCTCGAACCTTCAATTGGGACAGCAGACAGAAGAAGGGAAGACCATGGTGTGAACACTGTCACAAACCAGGACACACCAAAGAAACTTGCTGAAAAATCCATGGAAAACCTAGTGATTGGAAACCATCACGACCATCCTATGACAAAGAGGTCGAGCCTATACTGCTGCAATCATAGATGACAACCAACAGAAGACCAACAACACACCAACATACCCCTTTCATCAAAGAACAACTAAAGGTCCTATGTAAGTTGTTTAGCCAAAGCTCCTTAACCAACACTTCAGTCTCTAGGTCTGGCATGACAGTAAAGAACAAAATTACTCAGAGCCTTGGGTTGTTGACTCTGGAGGAGAGCCTTGGGTTGTTGACTCTGGAGGATCAGATTGATTTTTATTGTTACCATTACTCTGAGGTAAAAAAAATCTTATTGTTATTGAGTTTATTGATTATACTATTATTTAGTGGGATCAGCTTGGAGAAAAAATAGAAAGAGACTCATAGAGACTTGTGATGCGATAAAAACAATAATGAGAAAAATGTTTGTTATTAATCATTATTATAGAGAATTATATCAATGATTGAAGAGTTTTTCTCAAGGTTCTAGGAGTGTGGAGGACTATGACAAGAAAATAAAGATTATCATGATTAAAGCTAATATTATAAAGGATATAGAAGCTACAATGACAAGGTTCTTGAATTAATTGAATAGAGAGATAGTAAATATGGTGAGTTAGGACACTATATTGAGCTTAAGAATATGATCCATATGGCTATCAAGATAGAAAGAGAATTGAAGAGAAAGGGCAATACATGTCAAGAAGGTAATCCAAGTTATTTTTCCGCTTGAAAGTCAAATTACAAGAGAGATAAGGCTATCACATTAAAGTTGAATATTATGGGTAACATAGTTGAATCATCTAAGGATTGGAGGAATGATTTGTTCACTAAAATATAAGGTAAATTCAAGATCTCATATAATCATTATTATGATATTAAGTGCTTTAGGTATTTAAGGAGTGAACATATAGTCTTGCAATGTCTAAAAAAAAGGATGATGGATATAAGAGAGCGTGAGAATACTGAGTCTAAAAGTGAAAAATTGAAGGAGGATAATGTCACCACTCAAGTGTTGTAGTAATGCTTAGTCCGCGGTTGATAGAATGGTTTTGGTGATTAAAAGAGCAATAAACAAGGGCTAGGTATGTTGAAACTAGGGAAACTCGTATGGACAAATATTCTTCCATTTTGACAGTCCAATATGCAATGCCGACTTGAACAGGTATAAAATATCCCAAAACCACAAAACAGAAGAACTTGATTGATTTGTGCTTCAACAAATCTACACTACTATCTAATGAAGTTTCAAGATTTCCTGACTCAAGATTTTCAAAATCTCGTTTTTCTACCATTTCCAACTCAGATTGGTAAGTGCTAGGATCATTGTCTGCGAGGGAAGAATTTTTTTTTTTTCCATTTTCTTAAGTTGAAACTTCTTGAAAAGAAGTCCAACCATGGAAGTGAAACTTTCTCCACCAATAAGCATTTAAATAATCAAAACAATGAGTTGGGAATTGGAGAAAACTTCCATTTCAAGAGTTGACATACTTGAAACTGTGGTGGCAGACACGGATGTGACCAACAGATCGATCTTCCTAGGCCTAAGAGAATCATGGGTTCTTTCTTGGCTTCAAAACCTTCAGAAAAAGAAAACCAAAGAAGGAAACGGAGACAAAATGACAAAGTTGAATACAAAAAGAATTCACTCTAGCAGGGATTAGACGGTAGGAACATGACATTAGACACCAAGTTGAGCTACAAAGATGGCGCGACGCTTCGCTAAACGAAGAAATATTTGTCATCCATATCAACTTGTAGATTGAAAAAATTAAAGTAAAACAAAAGGTCAAAAATTAAAAGATTAAAAGCTGAAATAAATAAAAAACAGCATATATGATCAATTTCAATTGAAGCCGACTAAACAAAAAATATGCATTTTTTCTATTTTATTAAAATTAAAAAACATCAAATTAATATTAATTTAAAATGATTGTCAATATAAATTAAATTTTCAGGACTAAGTTAAATAAAAATAAAACCCCAATAAAAGAGAGAATAATAAAAATTAAAAACCAAAACTAAGAGTATAGATACATAAATACGAACAAAAAATAGGGATTGTCTTAGAAGGACGGAAAAATTAAAAGAATCGAAACTACAACAGAAATTGAAAGAATAAGGGACGAAATAAAAAATAAAAATTAAATAAGATAATTTTTGTGTTCAATATTAATGTTAAGTAATATAATTTTAAAGAAATAAGATAAAAACATTAAAGATAGTATTGAGTCATAAAATTCTTCTAAACCATCCGAGATATTAGATTTGAAATATTATATATAAAGATATTGCAAAACTTGTTTTTTTAATAATTACATCATAGAATGATAAATTATTTGAATTATCATTCTCATTGTTATTATTATGATTGAAGGCAAAATTCAAAAAAATATTAGCAGGAGAGAGAAAATGGGGGACAATTAACCGATCGCCATCAAGTTTTCGGCCACAGTGAGACGACACGCGCACCATCATGTGGAAGAGATCATGGCGGTGCCTCCAGTGAGATGATAGATGGACATTTTTCACCACCAGACAACGATGTATGCACCATCTATAAGGCACAGACAAAGACAACTGTCGGTGTGTCAGGCAGACGCGCCAACAGTTTTCCGCAGAAAAAAATAATTAAAAAACTAAAATTACCTAAACACCTCTACTGCCAACACTTGACTTTTGTCTTTTCTTAGGGCACTTCAATATTTCTACTGTTTATAACAACTTGAAAAACCAGAAACACTCTCAACGATAACTGTACATATTATTTAAGGCTAATATGGTGATTTCAGTGCTCATCAACAATGCGAAAAATCAGAAATACCCTTGAGCAATGAATGTGTTTTTGTCTATTAGGAGGGGTAAAATCTTAGTTTTGTTATACAAAAAACCTAAAAAAAACACAAACATCCCCAAACAATCAGATGATGTCAACATGTGCAGTGAAAAAATCTAAAATACCTCTAAGGGCAAAAGTTAAGTTTATACACTGAAGGGCAATACAATAATTACACTATTAAAATCTACAATAATTTGTGTCTACTGCTACAATACTTTCCCTTCTCGGTATAACTTCTTTAATAAATCAAAGATGATGTAATAAATTTTTTAATATTTTATAATAATTTTAACACATTGATATTGCTTATAAAAAAAATATTTCAATATATTTTTTTAAAAAAAAATTAAAACTAATTTATACCATAATATCAAAGACGAAACTTCTTTAATTGATGGCGTTGTTTTCAACCAATATTAAATCTAACTTTCTTTTCTAATTAATTAATTAAAATCAAGTTATCTGGCCAATTACTGATAAAATTGAAAATTTCAATTTACAAAGAAAGAGGGAGAAGCCCTCTTTTATATATTTTTTAACTGAAATAACAAAAATCTCTCTCTTCTTTACAAAGAAAGAGGGTTAAAGCCATGTCAGCCCAGCGCTTGGCAGCAGCATACATGGCTTTTCAATTAATTTTTACCAGCATAATTAATTGTGGGGAAAGCACTGTAGCAATTCACAGTGAGAATAGCTACAGTGTTTTCCCCACATGATTTAGCTTTAGGTTAATGAACTAGGTTGTGTTTATGGTCGTCTTTTTTTTGGTTAACTGCTAGGACCAGCCCTTTTATGTTTCTTTTGTCACTAAAAAAACTCTGACCAATCTTGAATACTATTATAAATTTTTGGTTTAATTTTAATAATGTGTTTTTAATTATTATGTTACTAATATGAAAATAATATTATTAACAATATTTTTTCATAGTATTTTGTATACCACTGTCTAATACAATTTTTTCATAAAATCTGCTACTTTTGCCCCCATCAAGCAGTATGTTTGTTGAGGTGATGTCTCTGTGATAAATGGGGATGGAAGCTGCTGAATGCAGGTAGGACCGTAGGAGAGTGCCCCTGCTACCTCTGTTCTTTGGTCTGTTGAGTGGCATTGTAATTGACTGATTCGGTCAAGTCTGGCTGCTTAATTCTAAAGACTTTGGGTTTTGAACTTTGTACTCACGGAAGGCGAAAGGAAAAAAACAGAGAAAGAAAATAGCAGTAGAAAGGAGGAGGAGATTTTGAATAACTTGCCAAGTAAGAGCCCGTTTTATACCTTCTCTCTTCTAAAAAGCTACTGTCTGAAAGATGAAGAAAAAGAAAATGGCAGCTGTTGAGTTAACGGTATTTCATGTCATCCTGCTGTTCTGGTCATTGCGTACCGCAGAATCACAGGTTATGGCATTGACTGGATGTGAATCTTACTGTGGAGGCATTGAAATTCCATATCCCTTTGGAATGACAAAAGGATGCTTCCTAGACGAAAGGTTCAAAATACACTGCAACTCTAGCAGTGGAGTTCCTAAACTTACACTCAACGGCACTGATCTGCCTGTGATTTACATATCAGTTTCTTACAGTACGATTTATGTCAAGTTTCCAATTGCTTTTGCAAATTGTGGAGTCAAAGATAGAAGCACAGTTGTTGACTTGGAAGGAAGCCCGTTTCTTTTCTCCTCCGAGGATGACTTCGTTGCAAGGGGTTGCAGCAACCTTACCTTGATGCACCAAAAAAATTCTACTGTTGGTGGGTGTGTGTCAATTTGTTACGAAAACCGTGATCGCTTGATTGCTAGCTGCAGTGGGATCAACAGTTGCCAGACCAGAGACCCTTCTGACATGATAGATGGGGATTCTGCTCTTGTTGTTGTGCTGGATTGGGGGATAGACAGAAGGGTATTTGAATCACTTGTCAGGAATGGATCATACAATACTTTAAGTTACACTTCTACGTGTAAGGATATGAATACTTCAATCAATTCAACCATCCAGAGCCCCATCGTTCAATGTTCTTGCAATCCAGACTTCGAAGGAAATCCTTATCTTTCTGGTATTTGTCAAGGTAAACTCCGGGTTACAATTCCTACTCTATAGATTCTTCTGGCACTGTTTATCATTGTATTGCTTACTGATGCATCAACTCGTTGGTTTTTCCATTGTGTTGCAGAGGATACAGCATACGTCTCTTACCGGCGGAAAATCAATGCTAAAATGGCAGGCCTAGGTATGTTTAACAGCATTTTCACTCTATATCATCGTAGAAAAGACTAGAGATTATGCCACAGCTTTAAAGGGGTCAAGAAAACAATTGACAGGCATTGTAATGTTTGATTAGAGGAAAACTGTGTTGTTGACTTATCTCATGATAGTGCTCGAAGAAAAATCAGATTCTATGTCTGATCCTCTAAGAGAGACCGGAGAAGACAACAGCCAGTGCGATTATCTTCCAAATTCTCTTTTCAAAACTGACATGAATAAAGTAGAATATTGAGAGAAACTACAACACTGTACTTCACTATGTTGAATTGATGGAAATTTTATGCAAGATCCTCCACTGATCAAAGCGGAGCTGATGTGTTAGGAAAAAAACAATGAGCTACAGGAATCATGAAGGAAATTCAACTGATATTTTAGGATGCAGTCTCTGTTGTCTGGATAAGTAGTCAAGACAATCTGCAAAATAGAAGTTAGAGATAAAATCTTGACCCTTGCTGCAGCTGTTCAACCCCAAAATCACCAATCCTATCCCAGCAGCATCAAATAATTGCAGATGCTGCCCCATTACTAAAGCAAACAAACATAATTTGTTTTTTTCTGAATTTGGTTGATTTATGCAGGTGTTGGAGTGGGATTTGGAGCACTGTTTCTATTCATCGGTTTATGGTGGCTGTACAAAGTATTCAAGAGAAAGAGGTGTGAAACATAGTTATTGATCCCGTCCCGAGTACCGTTCCGGTTTTGTGTTTGGAACGGAACGTTCCGGTTTCGGTACCGTTCCGGGTACCGTTCCGGTTTTGTACTGTTTATTTTTATTTAATTATATATATGAAAAAAATAAAATATTAATTTAACAAGTATAATTTAAATTCAAGATAAATGAAATTTAAATTATACAATACAAACATAATCTCAAAATTAGAAACATCTTTGAAATTCCAAAAATATTATGAAAGTAAAATGTTCTAAAATAAAAAGAAAAAATACATCAAACATCCTCTACATCATTAATATAAAAGTAAGGATCTTGATCCGTCGTGGAACATAAGGAAAGTCGTCAACAAGACATTCCAATAGCTGGTCATCTCCACCAAGCTCATTCTCCTCATTTACACATGTCTCTTCATCATCTAAATTTAAAGTAGCGAAAGGTGCTTCGATACTCTCCCAACTTATGTCATCTCCATCAAGAAGAACGGGTTCTTCACAAATCCATTCATTCAATAGATCAATGTTGTCAAGGCTAATGGGATCTAAAGCATCTCTTGTTCTGCTCATATTCCTACAAAGAATTTTTTTTTTTTTCATTTAAACGGCAGCATGAACACATAAAACGGCACAGCACACAGACGACAACATACAAAAAACAAACGACACCAGCACACAAAAGTACAAAACAGAAAATCTATAAACCTAGGGTTTCTACTTATCCTCTCTCAGCCACGCCGCAACCAACCCAACAACCATTTTCTCTTCTGATTTTCGCTGCTTCATCTGCATACATGATTCAGAAGCGAGTTGATCGAGTGGACTCGCCACACAAGACCGAGTTGAGTTACTGCTGGCACTACAAATCGAGCCTCTTTGTGGCAAGAAAGATGAAGCTGCGAGTCTTGAGCAGAGGAGCATCTGGAGCAGAGGAGTAGAGAGGCAACTGCTACAAACTCAAAACCACTCCTCTCCTTCGATTTTCCTCCGTAACCTCCATCTCCAGATCTATCAGTACCTTAATCCTAGCCGAACACGATGGAGGCACAATCAAATCACAATCAATAAGTGCAGTAGAAGCTGCCAAATCTGTGGACAAACAAACTTCAATTTCTTTACTATTATGAGTGGTTTTGATTGATAGAACTCTCTGGTGATCATGCAAATACTTGACAGAGGCATGCTTCGCTACTTCACAATGAATCTCACTCTGTTACTGCTGTGGTTCAGCTTCTTCTTCTTCTTCTTCTTTTTTTGTTACTTATCAAAACGACGTCGTTTTAGACCGTACCGGAACGGAACGCTCAGTACGGAACCGGGGCGTTCCGGCCGGAATTCGGCCGGATTTTCCGGGACAGGCCGAGATTCTAGCCGGGACAAAAACGTCGCCGTTTTGTCCCGGATTTTGCAACGGGACGGGGCGTTCCGGCCGTTCCGGCCGGAACGGGACGGGATCAATAACTCTGGTGTGAAAAACTAAAGAAAAAATACTTTAAAAGGAATGGTGATCTATTACTGCAAGAACAACTATCCTCAGGTGAAGTCAATGTTGAGAAAATCAAAATGTTTCCTTCGAAAGAATTAGACAAGGCCACTGATCATTACATGTTTTAGGATCTGTTTGGTAATGTGGTTACTTGTTGTGGTTGAGGTTAAAAAATAATTTCATAAAGGTTGAGGTTAAAAAATAATTTCATAAAAAATATTTTTATTTACGGTTTATAACTGAAATTGAAGTGTTTGGTTAAAACTGTGGTTGAGTTTGAGACTTAATGAAAAACAGTCTCGTGTGTTTGGTTATCATGTTTTTCATATTGCTTTGTGAACTTGTGAAATTACTTTAAAAGACACACACATATATTATATAATATAATATAAATATATATTGTTTTCTAAATATTGTAGATTTAATAATCATAATAATAAAATATAATTAATAATTCAAGTAAATTAGACACATGTTTTTATTCTCCCATCAAACTACTTGCAATTCCATCACAAACTAAATCCATACGTGAAAGCTTCTATGATCCCTTGTTATTTGATCAAGGAACAACATCTGGTAAAATATCATCATGAACAACATCTGTGATACATACTAAGTTTCAGGATTTCTATCTACATGTTGTAGAGATATAATTTGAAGCCCAAATCCAGTTGCAACTTTCTAAATTTCATCGAAGGCTCCGCTGATCTTCTCAACTTTCTAACCCATAATCAATCGAAAAGCAATAGGGTTGTGGACTGAAATAAATTCACACACCTTGCCCTTTCATTAGGGTTGATCTCTATCTACATATATTTTTATTTTTTAGTATAATATGATTTTTAATATTTTTAACAAATTGGATTAGGGCTAACCCAACTGAATGGGTTGGTCCATCCAAGGTGGGCCAAAAGGATCAACTCTGTTAGACCTGGGTTGGGATGAGAGCAAGTTCAGCCTAAGAGTTAAAAATAAATAAATTACAATCAGGTTGGTGCACTGTTCACGTAGTGTGAATAGTGACAGGGTGGTCGGTCGACGTTGATTAGAGGCTTGCCTTCTACTGCCGCCAGGTAAAGAAGGTCGAGGTTGTTCTTATTGTGGTGGTGGCATTGGAAATGGTGGCCTATGGTGGTTGGAAAGAGCGTTAGAAGCTTGTTGTTGGGTTGTGTTACCGCCGCTTCTTCTACGTCGGGGCTTGTTGCTGCTACTGGAGGTCATGTCAGAGGTTCTGGCATGGAGGAGAAGATATCGGTGTTAAGGGGGATGATGGTGGTGCTCTTCGAAAGCTGCCGCTGACTGTGGAGAGAGAGAGAGAGAGAGGGACCACTGATGTTGTGGCTGAACCAAGCAATGACTATGACACTGTAGTTGAACCGGCTAACAGAAGTGTGCCTATGGTTTCTGTGGTTCTAACCAATGCTTTTCAGTAACCGTGGTTCAACCGCAGTTTTAGATGGGATCCACGATTGCAAAACTATGGTCCTTTCTTTTTACCATACAGTTTGGCTCTGCGGTGAGCTTCAACCATAGAAGGCACCGCAGAGCCAAACACCCATGAAATGGTCTAGAATATCATTAGGTCCCTAAGAGTGAAGATGATTAAGATTGTGGCTCATATTTAATTTGCTGCTACAAAAATTGGTCTTAAATTCTTGGCCATATTTATCTAATCTAAATATTAAAATGTCGTGCTTGCTTATCATAGATGAAAGATTTTCCTATCAAAGGTGTACAATATTTCAATGCACCTAAACCTAAGGGGTTGGTTTGTTAATTAGAGCATTGTATTTTTTTCTTCTTCTTCATCCTCTTTTTTTTTTTTTCAAATCTTTGAACTAGTTAAAATAAATTTATTCGATTTTTTCTAAATGTAATAAAGTGAGAGGTATGCCTTTAAATGATTTTTTTTGAAATAAAAGTGATAAAGATAAATTTAACAGATCACAAAAAAAAACCCTCTAAAAATTGCCTCTCTTGAGCTCAACTAAAGTAATTTAGAGGGTGTTTAACACTGCGTTTCAAAAGTATTTTAAAAAAAAACTGAATTTTATTTAATTTTTTTACTTTAAATTATAAATTTTAATGTTTTTAGATCATTTTCATGTGCTGATATCAAAAATGATTTTTTTTAAATAATTATTTTGATGCATTTCTAAACAAAAAATACTTTTAAAAAACACCTCAACTAAACTCTTGTACAGTCAATTAGACTCAGGATACAAATATATTTTAAATCTTTCTCTCTGAACACCTTTGAAGTGGATAAAAATCATCCAATGACTAAAAGGTTGACCCAAAGTCAAAGTCTTTTATGGAAAAACATGAAAAAAGGTTCTGTGGAAAATTATGGATATAGAAGACTCGCTATTTCTTTAAAGAAATCATTTGTGGAAAATCATGCCTTGATTTTAATGGTGTGTTGGCAAAATCAACACTAAAAGTCTTTATTTCTTCTGACACAACCAACAAGTAAGATGAATAAAAATTTGTAGTGGGAGATGGGTCTCTGAGAACTTTATTATATAAAAATTAAACCTCAATTTAGTGTGTTCGAATGCAACCACCAATTAATTAATAAACAATGAACCTTAGATTAATACATGACGCTTAATTCTTTCAATGGAAATCTAAAAGCTATACTATCATATAAATATTTTTTATTTCTCGTCATATTTAATTTTTCATAAATATTTATGGCTGTTAAAATATGATTTGTGTATTAGATATTTTATTTAACATTAGGAAGGTAAGAATTTTTATTGTATCTCATAATGTGTAAGACACTAAATCAATAAATTTGAATGTTAGAAATTGTTTTTGAAACAAAAGTTAAAATTAATTTATAATGACACTTGGCATTTGAGATTATATAATATAAATGAGTTTTGTATTATTATTTTAGAATTAATTAATTATTGACACCTCATGCCAAGTTGCTCAATTTCATTTGAATCAAAAGTTGTTTTTGAGCTATATAGACGCATTGATATGCAAATGTGTAATAATTTCATTTGAATCATTTTAGCTGTAATAATAATAATCATTTAAGGAATTAAAATCATGATAATAATAGTGATATTATTAATCATAATGATAATAACAATAGTAATTTATCGTAATGGTTATAGTGGTTATGGTATTAATAATTATAATTTGATGATAATAATAACAATAAATCATAATATATTATGAAGAATATCAATAATGACAAAAATAATTATAATAATGATATTAATAATGATAATAATACTAATTATAATTTAAATGATATTAATAAAAAATAATGGTGTTGATTATCATAATAATTATTATTGTAACAATGATAGTGATAATAACAATAATGATGGTGTCATCGATAGTATTACTAATAATAATTAGAATATTAATTATTTACAATAATATTTATAATGACAACTATAGTGATTTTGATAATTTAACAATCAAAATAATAGTTGATATAATTCATTAGTCGATGTTGTATTTGTTGAAAATTGACTTTTGCAGCTTTTTTATGTATGATATTTTAGATCCAATGTCATGAAATAAAAAAATATATGAAGGCACATGTAAACAAAAAAAAATATATGAAGGCACATGTAAACAAAATGGGTGAAAAAAATTATGAAAAAATAATCTACAATAAAAAAATATACGAGCCATTTGTCTTGCGCTTGGCCGCAACCAAAACCAAGTTGTTTAACATGGGAATATTTTTTTAAGGGTGCTAGATTTTCTTATGATGCTATATATCTAAGCGAAATAATCTACTTGGACATAATTTTTATGAAGTAATGTACAGAAAAACTAATTATAGGACAATTTTTTGTGTTTAGTAAATAATATAATTTTAAAGAAATAAGTTTAAAAAATTAAAGAAAATATTGAGTTAGAAAATTTTTAACGAGCACAACATCAAATCATAAATTACTAGATTTGAAACCTTACATATAAATCACTATAAAAATTATTCTTAATAAATACACCATCAAATGATAAATTATTTCAAATGTTATTCTCATTGTTATTCTTATGATTGAATGTAAAAAAAATAAAATTATTAGCATAAAAAATATTATTTGATTTAAAGAACAAATAAAAATAGTTAAAAGACAAAATTAAGGATAAAAACAAAATTAGTATTCTTACCATTATGAATGTAATTATTATAATCGTATGGATTATAATAAAAATTGTTTTTGATATTTTTGTTTAATATTAATGTTAAGTCATTCAATTGTAAAGAAATAAGATAAAAATTTAAAACAATATAAGCCACATTTTTTTTTCAAATCATTAATCAGAGATATTAGATTTGAAACATTACATGTATAGAAGCTGTAAAACTTAATTCTTAATAAATACAATACTGAATGATAAATTACTTGAATGTTTATTCTCAATGTTATTATTATGATTGAAAGTAAAACCAAAAACAATATTAGCAGAATTGAAAATAAAATTGATATAAAGAACAAATGAAAATAATTCAAGAACAAAATTAGTAGAAAAAAAATAAAAATTAGTATTATTATTATGATGAAATATTACTAGACTATCAAATATAATCTAAGTTAATTTGTTATTTTCTTTCCTATGTGCATAAAAACTTTTCATTGTTTATTTTTTTATAGATATTCATTTTATTATGGATAAAATATTTAATCTTAAAAATATGTAACACTAATTATATATTTTGATATTTGTTTAATATTAACACATTAAAATATATAAAAAATTGAACTATGATTTTTCTATCTCAAATTATTTTAATCTCAGTGTTCCGAAATACTTTTAATATAAAAATATAAAAAATAAATCTTAAAAGATAAAAAACATTTTAATTTATTTTTAAATAAAAATCAATTTAAACTAAAAATATATCAAGCTACATGTAGATAAAACAGATAAAAAAACACACAACGATAACATATCACTAACAACAAAACATTCACTATATATATATATAAGAGAGAGTTTCACTCTCATTTCACGTCAACAAAGTTAAACTTAATTTATCCTTTAACGCAAACTGCATTTAATATAAAGATAAATATCAATAAAAATTAATAGCCAAAACTAAAAATATAGATTAATAAATACGAACAAAAAATAAAAAGTATCTCAGAAAAACTGAAAAAATTAAAGGGGTCAAAACTAAACTAAAATAATAAAAGAATAAGATCAAAATAATTGCATATGTTGAAATTTTCTCACTACGAATTGCAGGAAAATGGCTTGTATTCTCTTAAAACCATTAATTCATTACAACTCTCCTCAGTTTTGCGAGAAAATAACCTTGAAGCTCATTATTCTTCATCTAAAGATATAAATGCATATCAGAATATTTATTTACCTGATAGTTACGAGTTCAAATCTCACAATATTTATTTACCTGATAGTCACGAGTTCAAATTTCACAATATTTATTTTATTTGATAAAAATTAAGTACAAAATAATGCGAGTCTGTGCTAGTTTTAAATTTAAATTTTTTTTACTTGAGAGGATATATTACAGAATAATATAGATTATATCCAGGACCTCATCTAAATTTTTAATTGTGATAATTCTTGACAATAATAAATGGAAAAACTCTTTTGACTGTTTCATCTTCCTTACACATTATGTTCTCCGGAGGAAATGGTGCTACTTTGAACGGGTAATACATGTTGTTGCTGCCATCCTGCACTCAAACTTTTGCTATCAAGCATTTTTTCTACGAGATGGGTAAATATAACAAAAATAAATATGATGGAAAACACATGGTAAATAACAAAAATATATTTTATAATTGAAAATAAAATATATTGAAAACACATGGTAAATAAATATATAAGAAAATGAATTGCAGAAAAGTAATTAACGGAAAAGTTGACCCATATTCAAAGTCTTTAATGACAATGATGGAAACAGACTTTCTTTATGGAAATAAAGTGTGGAAAATTCTGCCTTAATTTTAATGGTGTGTTGGCAAAATCAAAAGGTATCTCATCTGCAGTGTTTGTCTTTAAATACTAAGTCTACTTATTTCAGTTGGATAGGGATTTGCAGTGTGATGTGGGTCTCTGCGTCCATTCTCATCTGCTTTTTTTCCACGATATGGGTTGTGGAATGGTCCGTGAGATCAGCACCATTGCTATCAAGCATTTTTTCCACAAGAATATATTTGCAGAAGGGTTCAAGTACTTTCATTTGATCAATTTTTATCCTTAATTAGTTCAAAGAATTAATTGAAAGATGATAATTTTACTAACAATCTTGCAGTTTTTTCTACGGGGATGGGTCCCGATAGAAAATTATAATATACACGTGTGCACACACAAAATTCAAGCAATGAGACTAATGAATTAAGATTTTATTTGTAAAATATTGTATATATTTTTCAAGAAATGTTAGATCAAGGAAAACAGGTAGATAAAAATTTCTTGAAAAGTCAGGCTTTTAGACTTTGATATTAAGCTATATATATTTTAGTCATCCTAGACACGAGAAATAAAGTAGATTGTAGGACCAAGTGATTAATAATTTTCCATATTCATATGAGCCTTATTCCTAAATATTTTGGGATCTATTATAACAACATCAATGTAGCCTTTTGTAGGAATTGATTAAAAAAAACCCAATCAACTTCTTCCTATTTAACTTGTTTTTGATATTTTTATATCATACCATGATAGACAAGCAAGATACATTTAGGCCATGACACATGATGAATCTACTTGTCATCATTATCACAAGCACTTCTAACCAACCAAATTTTCAACAACTTATCAATCAGGTCCAAGTTCTTATCTCTACAGTATTGATAAACTAGGGGGAAATTCATATCTTGCCACTCCATCAATTCATAACATCCTCAACAACACAAAATGCCCCAGGCTACTCTTAGTACATGTAAATAATCTTACCACTTTGTAGAGCTTGATCATAATGAAATTTATGAGAATTGTTATTTTGGGCATTCACTGAATCGCTTAAGAGGTCATTTGCGCTGTTGTGAAACTTGTGTACAAATTTACCATTCCCATCATTCTATTCCAAACTCTTTGTGGTCTAAAGCTCAACAAAAAAAATGTAATTAAACATATAAAGGAATATGTCCATAGCCTCATTAGGCAATGGATTTTACCTTGTCCAAACGAGTATTTAATACTCGAGTCCCTAGAGACTTTATGTTTTAAAAAATAAGCTTGAATAATTATGATGGTCTAGTTAAACCATGAGAACACATGCAAAAATTTATCAAGTAGCTTAGAACTGGTTATTCAAGATAGTAATGTGATGTGTAAGATCCTACACATAATCTTCAGAAGGTTTGCATAATAATTTGGAGCCAAGTTTCATTAAAGGCTTCAGTGACCTTTATGCTAAATCAGTGGCATGATTTAGTATTAGTTTACCTGTTGAGACAAGGCCCATGAAGCTATTTGGTGTCACCTAGTTAGAGGGTGAGTCCATGTGGGCGTGCTTGAAGAGGTTCAATGAGGAGATGCTTAAGGTCGAAGAATTGTTTGAGCTAGTTACCTTTAAGGCCTTGATAAATTGGTAAAAATGTGTTATATGGAAGAAAAAAAACACTTTATGCCTTACCAACCGAAGCTTGCTCAAAATAAAACAAGTCATGAAAAATCATATACGGGTGGTAAAGGAAAGTGTGTTGTGGTATATGCCTTCTAATTTTATAAGAAGAGCCAATCTCAAAAACCTTTTAAGAAGAATCAGTCTTTTAGTGGAAATCAAAGCTTGGAGAAAAACTCAAAAAGACTAGGACATGGTGCTTGATGTATCCTAAAGGTTAATCACTCTATTAATCAAAATGAGATAACTCTTTCAAAGTGATCAAAATAATCAAGACAAACACCTGCCACCTTTAATCAAGCCTCCCTCATATTTGTCACTAAAACTGTATCAAAATGTGCTAGTGGATAAGAATGTAAAGATTTTTTTAGAAATAAAGTACAATTTATATCCTTAACATATATTTTCTATTTTTGTTCTCTAGAGTAATCTTGAACTAGCATGATTTTCTAGTGGGGCTATTGGACCTTACTATCTCTAGAGATGGTCATGGGCCTCTTGTTTTTCTAGTGTAGTCTCTAGAGATGAAAGTAACTATGGTGTGAGTAGATGAAGTGATAAGATGAATTAAAAATACAGGAGAAACAAGGCTGAATACTGACATTTTTCTATTAGCAATTGACCTTGAAATTTTAATTTTATTCAATTGTATCCTCGCCAAAACTTCAATAGTAGCTCAAATTTATGTTTTTTTTTTACTTTCGTCCTTGGTCTTGGATTTATGCAATTTGACACTGAATTGACCATTAAACTTTTAATTTTCTTCAATTTCACCTTGATTTCATCCAATTGGCTTGGTAAAAATTAAATTTAGGCTCCAAAAATTCCAATATTCTCAATTAATCCCGAATTAGGTTCCCAAACTTATTTATTACCAATTAAGCCCTTAACAAAATTAATTTGACCAATTTAAAGTATAATTAAGTTATTGCACTTAATTAAATCCTTCAATTGGAGTCTAAATTAATTCATAAACATAATTAAACTTTAATTTGTCCCATGATTTAATCAAATTGGCTTATTAAAAATATAATTATACCTTTTGACCTAATTTTTATGTAGATTTATCTTAAAATCATTTATTTTTTCCTTGAATTTGTATTTTCCTTTATTTTTTTAGCACAATAAAGGTACAATTGGGTTCTCCAATCCCTCCAAAACTTCCAACTTGATTTTTCCACAACGTCAACCCTTTTTTTTACTTTTTTTTGGTTTTTTAGTTTTTAGGGAATAATTCAAAAATGAGTTATACAATCCTGTGTTTTTAATTAAACTATCTATTTTTCTCAAAACCTAAATATTTTCTCGTGCTTGTGGATCAATCTCTCCCAACTCAATCTCCCTCCAAAACCCTTGTTAATTATGATAATGTGCCCTTGCGTCTACATTCAGAATTTGTATGCGTGACTCCTGGGTACTCCTAAAAATACATAAAGGCTGTATTTGATGGAACGAGATGAGTCTGGATTGGCCGAGAAAGTGGTTCTTCAGGTCTGGCTGAACAGTCAGGATTCTAGCAATACAAAGTGTCGGATCATTGTTAAGATACAAAAAGAGAGAAGTGGTGAAGAGAATTGAATCTGAGACCTGCAATCGGTGATCAGAGTGGGAGAGAGAGATACAAAAGAGTTATGCCTTGTAAAATTGGCTATCGACAAAATGATAAGAAACAGAACAAGAAAGATAAGCCTTGCATTTCTTACCTAAGTAAAAGAATATCCACTTACTAGTAAGAAGTGTCTCTGCAACACTTCTAGAATATCCTCTGGAAACTAGTTATCATGTGGTTGAAAATTAACTTAGATTTTGGCTTTTCAAAAAAAAATTAAAAAAATTTATAATCAATTCAGACTCGTCTAAAATAAGCTAACTATGACATCATCATTTTATAACAAAAATATTCTATAAATTGAATTTTTTAAATACAAGTATTCAAATTGAAACCACATAGTAAATATAAAAAAAATCGCATAAAAGTAATTAATGGAAAAGTTGACCCCAAGTCAAAGTCTTTTATGACAATGATGGATATAGACTTTCTTTATGGAAATAACGTGTGGAAAATAAACCACCGATTAATGATACTAATAAGTCTTTAAATACTAATAAGAGATTGATATGGGTCTGTGAGTCACTTGTCATCTGCATTTTTTCCACGATATGGGATTGTAGAATGGTCCGTGAGAGTACCATTGCTATCATGCGTTCTTTCCACAAGAATATATTTGCAAAAGGGTTCAAGTACTTTAATTTAATGAATATTTATCCCTATTTAGCTGAGAGAATGAGTTTTCTGATGATAATTTTCCTAACAATCTTGCAGTTTTTTCTACGGGGATGGGGTCCCGATAGCTTGCAAGTCCTCCTCATCTATAAAAAGCCTCAACCTGCAAGAGATAGTTAATATTGAAATCATTCGTCAGCTTCTGGATTGATTAGGATGGGCCTTTCTCTTCTCATGTCCATTGTTCCAGTAATCATGATGGTTGTTTCCCTGCAAGTATGGCTTCCTCTTGGCTGCTTGGAGGAGGAGAGAACCGCTCTCTTGCAGCTGAAAGATTCTCTCAACTATCCCAACGGCACATCCCTGCCCTCCTGGAGAAAAGGCGATGCCCACTGCTGTGATTGGGATCGTGTCGAGTGCAGCAGCAGTACAGGTCGAGTCACCGAACTCGATCTTTATCGCATCAGGAATGGGGAACTGGGAGACTGGTACTTGAATGCCTCCTTGTTTCTTCCTTTTCAAGAACTCATCACTCTCGACTTGGCGGATAATCAGATAGCTGGTGGGGTTGAGAACAAAGGTTTGCTTTTCGATTGAATATTAACTGTGTTTGCTATATTTTTAGTGGATATTTAATCTAAAGAAATAAAACACATTCTTTAAACAACAAATAAAATTAATATAATTACTGCTTTGATTTAAACTTTTTCAGCACCTCAAATACCTCCTCCTCTCTAATCAATTATTATTATGTTGATGCCGTGATGCTACCATTTCATTACCATAATTAAATCACTCCAATAATATCCTTTCAGGTCTTAATTAATTTATATATTTATTTTTACAGGTGTTTATCAACCATTTAAAATGAGCAAGCTGGAGTACCTTGACTTGAGATATAATCAGCTCGATAACAGTATTATATCATATATGGATGGACTTTCATCTCTTAAATCATTATATTTAGATTACAATAGACTGAAGGGGTTAATAGATTTGAAAGGTTAATTTATTTTTTATATATATATACTTATTATTTTCTTTATTAGATTCAATATGTTTTGTAGTGAATGAATTAATAATTATTTTTTTTATGTATATCAAGAATATTCGATCAACTTGGAGACCTTGTATTTGAGCGGCAACAATATTTCCAAAGTGGTAGCCTTAGGAGGTAAGTGATGATGATGATTCATATACCCATTAATAATTATTATTAATTATTTTTCTCTTTTGAAAAACCTTTGTCTATGTTTCTTCTGTAACTTGCAGGCCCCACCAATGTGAGTACTCTCTACCTAAATGATATCACATCCTATGGAAGTAGCTTTCAGACGTTACTACAATCACTAGGAGCATTACCAAACCTGAAGAAACTTGATCTGGGCAACAACGATTTAAGAGGAAGAATATTAGGTGACGGTAAGTTATTAGCTTTGAGTGATATTGTTTGTGTAAATGAAAAAAAAACTCAATTTGAAAAAAAAACATATTTTTTTCTTTCATATAGAGTTGCGAAATTTGAGCTCACTGGAAGAGTTGAATCTAGACAGTTGTTCTCTAGATGAAAACTCCCTTCAAAGCCTTGGAGCACTGCCTTCTCTAAAAAATCTATCTTTGCAAACACTGAGTGGCGTTGTACCTTTCCAAGGTAAATTAACAAATCTCAACTTCCTGCTACGACTAGATGTGTCTTTACAGAATTCCTTTGTTATGTTTTCAACAATTCTCAAATCCATTAGAATTTAAATTCATAACATTTTATAAGAATATAACATTTTCTAAACAAAAAAAATATGAAACAATAACAATATTGTAAAAAAAAAAAAACAATATCCTTGATGAGATTATAATATTTTAAACTTGATTTTTTTTAATATGAATCTGATAAATAAAAAAAGAACTAATTATGAGTCAACTAAATTGACCAATCAAAGAGAATTCAATTTCAAATTTAGAAATCCTTATTATTATTCAATATGTTGCTTCTTCGTGAATATAATTGATTGTGGCAGGCTTTCTTAACCTCAAGAACTTGGAACTCTTGGATTTGAGTTACAACACTCTCAATAGCAACAGCATCTTCCGAACCATTGGAACAATGAACTCTCTCAAAACTTTATGGTTGCAGGGTTGCAGTTTCAATGGCCAATTACCTATCTCCCAAGGTAATTTAAGGTTGATGACTCTTACTTATCAGTTACTATAATCATTAGGATCAATTTTTCAGTTACAATGACTCTTACTCTCTCTCTTTCTCTCTATAGACAATCCGAGTTTAAGTTTTCCTAAATTATATTATGATCAGGCTTATGTGACTTAAATCATCTTCGAGAGCTAGATATCAGTTCCAATGATCTCAGTGGATTCTTGCCTCCGTGTCTGGCAAATCTGACATCCCTTCAACAACTAGATCTCTCTTCCAATCACTTGAAAATCCCTATGTCATTGAGCCCATTATACAACCTTTCAAAACTCAAGTCTTTTGATGGTTCAAACAACGAAATATATGCAAAAGAATATGATCATAATCTGAGCCCAAAGTTCCAGTTAGAATCCCTCTATTTGAGCAGTAGTGGACAAGTTGCAGGAGCATTTCCTAAATTCCTTTACCATCAGTTCAACCTACAATCTTTGGATCTTACAAACATCCTAATAAAGGGAGAGTTCCCAAATTGGTTGATGGAGAACAACACATACCTACAAGAACTTTCTTTAGAAAACTGCTCTCTTTCGGGTTCATTCTTACTGCCAAGGAGTTCTCATGTGAATCTGTCAATCCTACGTATATCCATGAATCAATTTCAAGGCCAAATTCCTGCAGAAATCGGAGCTTATTTGCCAGGGTTACAAGTTTTATTGATGTCTGATAATGTCTTTGATGGAAGCATTCCTTCCTCGCTGGGTAGCATGAGCTCGCTAAAACTGTTAGACCTGTCCAACAATTTTTTGACAGGAAGAATACTTTCAAATAATAGCTTGCAAGGGCAGATCCCTGGATGGATAGGGAATATGTCTTCTCTTGAGTTCTTGGACCTATCAGGGAACAACCTCTCTGGTCCTTTACCACCGAGATTCAGTGCTTCTACAAAATTAAGATATGTATATTTGTCTAGAAATAAGTTGCAAGGACCGATCGCAATGGAATTCTACAACTCTTCTAGGATATTGGCATTAGATCTTTCCCATAATAATTTAACTGGTAGAATTCCAGAATGGATTGGCAGGCTATATAACTTGAGATTTCTACTATTGAGTCATAACAATTTTGAAGGTGAGATCCCAGTTCAATTATCCAGGTTGGACCAATTAAACCTCATTGATCTATCTCACAATTATCTTTCTGGTAACATCATCTCTTGGATGATATCTACTCCTCCTTTCCCAAACGCATACAATTATTATGATAATTTGTCCTCATCACAACAATCCTTTGAGTTTACAACGAAGAATGTAACCCTTCTTTATAGAGGCAGCCCTATCCGGTACTTTACTGGAATTGATTTATCATGCAACAACTTCACAGGAGAGATTCCTCCTGAGATTGGAAACCTGAGCAAGATCAAGGTATTGAACCTCTCACACAATAGTTTGATTGGGCCAATTCCACTAACATTTTCAAGGTTAAAGGAAATAGAAAGCTTGGATCTTTCATACAACAAATTGGAAGGAGAAATCCCTTCTCAACTTACTGGACTATATTCTCTAGCTGTTTTCAGTGTGGCACACAATAATCTGTCTGGCAAGACACCTGCGAGAGTTGCACAGTTTGCTACATTTGAAGAGAGCTCTTATAAGGATAACCCTTTTCTCTGTGGACAACCGTTAACCAAAGCTTGTGATGTGAATATGCCATCATCACCAATGTCAACTCCAACCTCAACAAACATTGAAGAAAAAGGTGGTTTCATGGACATGGAGGTTTTCTATGTGAGCTTTGGGGTTGCATATATCATGGTGTTGTTGGCGATAGGGGCAATTCTGTACATATATTCATATTGGCGACTTGTTTGGTTTCACTTCATTGAAGTATGCATCACCAATTGCTATTATTTTATGGTGGACAATCTTACCAGTAGATCCAAGTTTGGATTTTCATAGCCTTTTATCTTGATGGTAATAAGCCTTGATGCATCTTTTTGTATTTTAGTTTCAAGATTTAAATAAGTTTAAAAGCATGCTCAAGCGATGTTGTATTAATTTTCATTTGTGTTTTGTTGTTCTTTTTAGCTTTTGTGTTACATAATCATTAAATTTAGCTTCATTGTTCAATTTAATTTAAAAGCAGATTCATGGGACAAATATCATTGTTAAAAGCAGACTCATGTGCTGCATGTACAAATATCATTTGCTCCTACAAATGAACTATCTGTGTAAACACAAACTTCCAATTTCCTAATAATCACAATCACATTACGAAGACAATGGCTTATCAAGCACAAACAAATTTTATACAAGAAACCTAATGAATTAATCAAATTAACTTGTAAACACACAAAATACAATAAGATATGCTAAGCATCTGCTACAATAAAGATAAAAATCACCTAACAGCAGAGCAAGGCCATGTGAACTTCTTGGTGTCTTGTCCAGTAAGTTTATTCATAGATATGAAGAGGTACCACATAATTTCCATTCTAATCCTTTGTCAAATTTCAATTTTCAATTTTCCACGACAAGATGTATATTCCAATGACTGTATTAGGAAGACCAAATACTCAGAAAAAATGAAACTAATAAGTTTAACCAGAAGCTTCCTCTTTATCTTCCTCTACTGAATTCATCAAACAATACAGTTTGTACTTTTCTTTTCTCGATACCTAATATTTTCGAAGTCACAACTGATCTAAAGGCAAGGATGTCCTAAAAGAATTTCAGCAATTAAGCTTACATGATATATTCACCTTACCAGTTCCCGCTGAAGTTACTAAATTTCCCACCTCGGTCATCTTGGAAACAAGATAACTTGCTTGAAATTACTTGTGTCAGTGATCCATCATGTTCAGTATTTGTTTGCATTCTTTGGCTGTGAAAGGCAAATTTATTTCCTTCCTTTCATCCACGTGTGTTGTAGCATGGTTTCCCTTAGAGGTTTCAGCTTCAAGCAACCAAATGTGTGCCCGGAAGTTCTTGGTGTTGTGGTTTTTTTCTGTTTCATCAAATTCATGGCTCAGATTCTTCACGGCAGTAAAGCATGTTTTATTCACTACGGACAACGGGTCTTGCAGTAAAGCATTTCTGCAAACACCCGCATATGATTTCATTGAGTCCCATAAGAAACTTCATGGTTTTCTGAGTTTCCAAATTTGCTGATATTTCTTTTAAGTTATCTACCGGTGCATAATGGAAAAGTGCAGAGCCCATCAGTTTTGTAAGCATTCCATCATGGAAAAACTAAATAACTAGACAGGTCGAGTACAATTCTATTTATTCATAATCTGAGAACAACTGCTCAAACATGACTTTACCGGTAAGTCGTTGCATCCCATAGCCGGATAGTCTTATCCTCGGAAGTAGTAATTATGACGGGAAGCTGTGGATTAACACAACATGAAATGACATTGTGGGTATGGCCTTCTAATGTTTGGATACAGCTTTTTGTTTCTCAGTCCCACACCTGATTGCAATTTACAAGGAAGGCATGCAAAATATGAGCCACAAATTGACAGATGAAATCACAGCATGGCTGGAAAAAACAAACTGTCAGTTGGCTAACCTTGATAGTAAAATCATCAGAACCACTCAATAGATATAGTTTGTCATCACGCATGAAGAAATCGACACAATTTAAGCCCTTAGAATGACTAGTTAGTGTAGCAACAGGAGCAGGAGAGCTAAGATTCCAAATCTGCCAAAAAAATTCATTTTAAGAAATCAGAGAACAACTTTTAACAAAGAAACTAGCATGAAAAATTAAGCTCACAAATTAATACCTTCGCGGTGGCATCAAGTGATGCACTTGCAAAGATTCTGGTATCTTCTGGATTGAACACGACTTGCATTACATAATGTGAATGTCCTTCAAAGGTTTGAGTGCACAACCATCCCTTCTCCTAATCCCACATCTTTATAAGCTTGTCGTTGGACGATGACGGCACACATGGCAGGGAAGGGTGGACAAACAAGATCGGTAGCGTTCACCCCATAGGCCCTTCAGTTTTGTAAAATATGATCCGAAAGACATGGTGTCTTGTATAGTCATAAATCTCATTCTAAACATTGAATAGTTAGACCATGTTTTGATGCGCGAATTGTTCGTGCAAATCGAGCTACATTAGTCTAGCACTTTAGCATTTGAAGGCGCTTCTAGTAATTTCTTTGCACATGGATCCTAGCAGCTAGATTTTAACCAGATTGTTGCATCTATTTCATTGTTGCCATTCTTCGTGATTGCTTTCGTCTGGTTCTTTGATTGAACCATCTATTAGTCCAATATTATTCTTTACAGTCAGAGCCACGGTCATGGATTGTCTTCATGTGCTGTAATTATCTTCTGTTGAAAATGCATGATCAAAGTCAACCAAAGTCAACTGATTCCAAACCTGTAGACATGAAGAACTGGTGCTGCGAAGATCATCAAGAATTTTCCTTTACTGTTTTTATTTTGTTTTAATTGAAGAGTTCATGTTTTAGTTAAGTAAGATCAAATTATATTTGATCATATCTTGTTGCTTTATTTTCGCATATTTATTTCCTGTTTTAAGTAGAAGAGATTGTAATAGGTTTGAATTTCCATTCCTGTATTTTTGATCTTCTTCTATAAATAAAAGTGAAGGGATGGCAGTATCTGAATAAGAAATTCTGCCCCTTGTTCTGAATATTTTTCGTTAAGTATTTGTTCTTTAGCCCTTAGAATTTCTGGGAAAATTCTGGGCAGATTCTTAGTTTCTCAAAGACCGATTTGAACAAAGTGCTTGTTTCTTTGCGTCGGGACACAAAATTCCCGACGGTGATCCGAACAGATGGTTGTTTGTTCTTCAGGAAATTTTCCAACAAATGGTATCAGAGCGATTCTGATCTTAGAAGGGTTGTGAGAAACACGAGAGAATTGTGAGATTTTTTCAAAGTTATCAACTTTGAAGGGAAGGTGAGTGAAACACGAGTGTTTAGAAATTTAATCAAGAAAATTATCTTGATTTGTTCTTTAAGAGATACGCAATTGATTGTAATCATCAACTGCTACTCTTGTTCTTTGTTTCCAGTACAAGGAATACCTGCAAGAAGAAAAATCTGTTTTGACAGAGATGGACTCCTCATCATTTTCGTCAAAATCACCTATGTTCACAGGCTCAAATTATAGTGTGTGGACTGTGAAGATGAAGACTTACCTCAGGGCATTTGATCTGTGGGAGGTCGTGGAGACTAACAGGGATCCAAATCCCTTGAACAATAATCCCACCTTGAATCAAATCAAGTATCACAATGAAGAAAAGGCAAAGAGATTTAAAGCACTTACCTGCATCCATAATGTAGTAAGTGAAGAGATATTCACAAGAATAATGGCTTGTGAGAGTGCTAAAGATGCATGGGATAAACTGAAAGCTGAATTCCAAGGTGACGAAAAATCTAGAAGAATGCAGATTCTGGACTTAAAGAGGCAGTTCGAAGGGTTGAAGATGAGGGAGTCAGAAACAATCAAAGAATTCTCCTCTAATATCTCCAAATTAGTCAACCAGATGAGAATTTTGGGAGAAGAAGTTCAGGACTCTAGAGTGGTGGAAAAAGTTCTCGTCAGTTTACCTGAAAGGTTTGGGAACAAAATCTGTTCTTTAGAAGACTCTAAAGACTTTACCGAGATGAGTCTTCAAGACTTGATAAATGCTCTTCAAGCAGTGGAGCAAAGGCAAGCTTTTAGGCATGAAAGTGCAGGTGAAGAAGCCTTCGTGGCAGGATTCAGAGGAAGATCTCGAAATCAGAATTTTCCAACAATTGGTCATGGTGACGTGAGAGAAATTGGAAGGAATTCGCAAAAACAAAAAGCGGCAACAAAACCGGAACTATCCCAACGAATTCAATGCAAGAGAGGAGAGAAATGATCAATTTCACGCTTGCAAATACTGCCACAAAACTAATCATCTTGAGTCAAGGTGTTGGCTCAAGAATGCTCAATGCAGAAGGTGCAAACAGTATGGGCACATTCAAAAGTTCTCGCAACTCAAACGCGAAGCTGAAAACTGGAAAGCAAGCGTACATTGCAAAAAAATTCAGAACTGGAAGATGAACAATTATTCATGGCTAAGGCGGGAACCGAATTACGCAGAGCTGGGAACTGGAAAGCAAGTGTACATTGAAAAAAAATTCAGAAGTGGAAGATGAATATTTATTCATGGCTACTGCGAATCGAATTGCAACAAGGTTGAGGTAAAAAGTTCAAATTGGCTTGTTGATAGTGGATGCACTAATCATATGACTCGCAGATGTGTGGATGTTTAATACTTTAGATTCAAGTTATGAATCTAGAGTAAAATTGGCAAATGGTCGAGTATGTTGATGTGGAAGGCGAGAGGGGATGTTGACATTGAAACTATGGCGGGTATGAGAACTTTTGATAAAGTGTTGTATGTGCCTAAAATTAAACAAAACTTAGTGAGTGTTGGACAATTGCTTGAAGATGGTTACTCATTGTCCTTTATTGATGGCATATGCACAATTAGAGATGATAAAGGAGTCATATTGTTTTTCACGCTAAAATGTATAAACTGAAGCTTCGAGTCTCGGTTTAAAGTATGAACATCGGAAAAATGAACATCACCGACAGTTCAAATTCAGTGTTGTGGGATAAGGGATTGGGGCATTTTAACTATGCTACCATGAAGAAGATGACAGACTTAGAGATGGTGATTGGATTACCTAAAATTCTAGAGCAAAAGGAGAAAAAAGAGGGAGTGTTTGATACCTTTGACACAATCAAAGTTGCAGCCGAGAGGGAAGCTGGAACCAAGATGAAAGGTTTGAATTCTGATGATGGGAGTGAGGTCTCTACTCATAAACTTGAGGGACATTTAGAAAGAGAAGGGATTAAGCATCAACTTATAGTACCATACTCACCTCAACACAATGGTGTTAGTGAAAAGAAAAATAGAACTCTAGTGGAGATGGCTAGATGTCATTTGTATGAGAAGAAATTGCCTCTGAAAATTTGGGCAGAGACAGTTTTTTACCTCCTAAATCAAATGGTTACTAAGGGTTTGGGAGAGAAGACACCTTATGAAATATGGCATGGATACAAACCTAACATAGAACACTTGAGAATGTTTGGGAGTCCATACTATAATCTGCAACCTAAGGTAAAACGAGAGATGATTGGAGTGTGCAGCTATGCAGTCTTGGAATCAAGGGGGAGTGTTGAAAATGCATGATCAAAGTCAACCAAAGTTAACTGATTCCAAACCCCGTAGACATGAAGAACTGGTGCTGCGAAGATCATCAAGAATTTTTCCTTTATTGTTTTTATTTTGTTTTTAATTGAAGAGTTCATGTTTTAGTTAAGTAAGATCAAATTATATTTGATCATATCTTGTTGCTTTATTTTCGCATATTTATTTCCCTGTTTTAAGTAGAAGAGATTGTAATAGGTTTGAATTTCCATTCCCTGTATTTTTGATCTTCTTCTATAAATAAAAGTGAAGGGATGGCGATATCTCGAATAAGAAATTCTGCCCCTTGTTCCGAATATTTTTTCGTTAAGTATTTGTTCTTTAGCCCTTAGAATTTCCGGGAAAATTCTGGGTAGATTCTTGGTTTCTCAGCACTGATTTGAACAGTGCTTGTTTCTTTGCGTCAGACACAAAATTCTGACAGTGATCTGAACAGTGGTTGTTTGTTCTTCAGGAAATTTTCCAACATCTTCCACCAGTACAAAGATGGCACCTAGCTGATATGAGTGATGAAGATAAAGTGGACGGTTTGGATTATCCCATTTTGCAGCTGAAGCCATGTCTTTTGTGAAGAATAGCTAAGATCTTTATGTTGTGATTGTTTTCGTTCCTGGATGACTATCGCTCTTATACCATGAAACAAATTTAATATGCAGAAAGTCTATATTGTCTTGAGCAACAGGGATTCCCATTATCCAACACAGAAGCTCTAGGTAAAGAACCTTAGCTGTAGCAAAAAATCAAATTTGCATAACCCATAAAATCAAGGTAATCAAATTCAAAAGCAGAAAATACTTGCAATTGTGTCACTACCATCTCTAGAGATAAATCCTTAGTAGTATCTCCAGGACCTGTAATTACACCCTGAAGTAAAAAATGGTCCTAGCATTGCATATCAGGTGGCATCTCCTTCTGTACTTGGATTATTGAAACTGACATAAACAAATAGCCCATCAATAAATAAACACAAATACTTCAGAAATTGCTGGCACCAGATCCTGTGAACGCAGCATTTTGTCGACAGCACTCCCCACTTGAAATAAATGACCACCTGGCTGAGCAAATGAATCAAAGCAGTCTCGAGATTCCAAAAAACAATTCATCTCCATATATATGCTGGCTTCTAATTTTCAACCCACTTCTGAATACTCTAATCTTAAACGTCCGACGTATGCCAATATGCTTGATTAAAGTCATTTGATTACTCTCAGACCAGGTCTCTGATGTTCCAAAAGTGTTCTACAAAAAGCTAGAAAACCTCGTGTCTTAGTAACCACAAATCATTAGTTCTCACCAGTAGGTAAAAAAAACTTCCTCTAAATTTCATCCACTTCTTCTTGTAAATTCCTTTAACAACACCAAAGTCCATCTTGATTGATGAATCACATACGTGAAAAATTTAAAGAAATGACCTCACAAAAGATCTGTTAGAGAATAATATAAATCATATTATGGGACCTCACTTACAAGCTTAAGCTTGTAGGTGAGATGGTTTCTTAACATGGTATCAGAGCCTTGTTGACCCAGCGGTCACGAGTTCGAATTTCACCACCCCCATTCTATTTGATAAAAACCAAGCACAAGGTGATGTGGACCTATGCAAGTTTCAAGCCCAAAGGGCTTTCACTTGAGGGAGTGTGTTAGAGAATAATATAAATCATATTATGGGACCTCACTTACAAGCTTAAGCTTTTAGGTGAGATGGTTTCTTAACAAGATCAGCATAAACAATAATGAAAAGATAGCATATTTTCTATCCTTCTTTATCAGAAAATTTCCATGGCTAAAAGAGTTTTAAGGACGGATCATTATGATGTTCATTTGTTGACACCGAAAAACACTTTCCTTTTCTTTAACAAAGAATAAACCCCACACCCTAAAGGATGAATCACCATAGAATACTACTTCTATGAAGTTCCAAACCGTAGCTCAAAAATACCATAAGAAAATTATGAAATGCATTGAGATTTTGATTTATATTATATTTAAATTACTTGGTGCCTGGACTATGGTCTTGATAAAACTTAGCAAAATCTTTTGAAGCAAACAAAGGTCGTTATCATCATTTGGAGCAGCAAGCATGGATGTCATTAGGCCTCCAGTGCTTGTCCCAGCAATGAAATCAAAATAATATACAACCCTCGTGTCCTTGTTGTTCACATCCAATTTCTATGTATAAAACAATAATGAAACAAGGCTGCCTATATACAGTTCTCTTGTGTACAAGATTAATAAAGGAAAATATGAGGATTGTAATGAAGTTTCCCTAACGCTCTGGTTCAACAGAAACTTCATTCCCTCAAAATTTAACAAGAATCGCAACAAGAGCAATATATTAGCCAATAGTAGTGGTGCCACATTAATCTTTAATTGTATGCAACTCAATTCTTAAGATTGTCAACAAAACATCATGTAATTGGACCGATGAAAATGCTAGCTTTGGAATGGGTCTAATTAAAGGCTCAATAATGACCTATATCATTGTCTTCCTAATATTTGTGTTTCTTAAATACAAAATTTAACGATATGGTTTGGGCTCAGGTCCAGCCTAACTTGATTTTGCTGAGTCAAAAAATAGCCCATATATATATATATATAAAGAGCCCAGCCAAACCATATTATTTAACCAAACTATTTAGAACATCTCCAAGAGAAAAACTAGAAGAAAAAGATTTAAAAAAAAATGCTTATCCTTCATTTCTATAGTTCCAAGGAAAAAACTATATTAAAGAGATAAAATAATATTTTTAAATTGTAAAACTATTGCTAAATGTTGATCAAAATAGATAAAAGTTTGTTCAATATATTTTTTTTATATAAAATAAAGGTTTTTATTGGAGTTGTATTAGTTAGTTACATTAACAAATAGTTCTATCAATATCAAATATATTAAAATACAATTAGCTTTTCTAAATAATTCTTTTACATAGGAGTGCATATATATAAAAAAAAATACTATATTTATATTATTCAAAAAATCATATTATCAATTTAGCTATTCTAAGTAGCTTATCCCCCTCAAGGATTCTCTTATGTAGATAATTATTTAAATTAAGTGGTATGTTCTGTATCTTACACATGATGTTGTTAATAAAGCATAAAATGTTGACTGTTTGGAAATTGTTGACATGTTAAAATAAGTTTAAATAATTTTACCAATTTAAATGAATATTTAAAAAAAAAAAAATTGATGAATAATATAATCAGATGATTAACTAGCTAATTTAAATTATAAAATCTGACTTTTCTTTGCTTAATTATTATTTTTCTTGATAATAAATTAGATCATATTAATAAAAACACTTATTAGAAAGGGACCGATTGGAGAAATATACTAAAACACACAAATTGTATAGAACTGAGGTAGAAAGGATAGAAAATAAATAAATAATGTAAAATTCCATGTTTGCAGCAGTACTACTACCTAGTGAACTTAAAATTTCATTGTTGGTTCTCTAACTTGTTGATTACTCAACTAAAAATAATGTTTGTAAATATAGAAAAAGTTTATACTTGGATGAATAAGGAAAGAGTCATATCCATAGAATATTACTAACCATTTAACCAGTGTTTTGCCATTAACCAAAAGTTTTTTTTCTTATATAAAACAATTATACATGCAAACTTTTTTAATGCAATTTTTTACAAAAAAAAAAAAATAGTGTAAATTAGACAACATGCAATCAAATAAATCAAGAACTACATGTCTTAATAAATAGAAAAAAATATTAATAATAAATAAAAATAAAGCTAGAAAATTTGAAAGTTGGAGATTGAAAAATAACACAAATGAACTTGTGTACCAAAAGTGATTTTTTAAAATTTAAGGTGACCAAAATTATATAAGTCATTTTTTTTTTTAAGTTTGATGACCTATGTGTTTTTTCATGATATCTCTAGCACGCCACTCATATTTAACATCTTTTTCTTTATCGTCCCCATGCTTTCAATTTCATATTTGACTAAAAAATCAAAAACAATTGGCTTTTAATTAGTATTAAATAACATAAAATAAAATTATAAGGACCAAAATAAATTATAAAAAGTACGAATACTAAATCCATAATTTTATATGTGTGTATAAAAAATGCTTAGCTATACAAAAGGTATTGTGTCTTTTAGTTTATAGTTAATAAAACAATATTGAAATTAACATATAATATTCATTATTTTATTAGCAATCAACTTTGACTGTCCTGGACCTATAAGTCCTCGACCTATAAAGAGCATGGTTATCAAACTCGATTTGGCCTGACAGGTTTACTCGAAACACGTGCATCTCAAGACCTTGGTTTATTTTTAAATAGGCATAATTAGGGTTTGCAATTGGCCTAGTCAAACCTAAGAAACTTGTTGGGTCATCCTAAGACCAAGTTGACCCGGTGTGACCTAATTTTTTTATATGCTCAAAAAATATATAATTAAACAATGAATAGTAAATCTTACATATTTTCCCTACATCTACATAGATCGTTTCTTAACTTTTCAATGTGAAATAACTATTTATTTAGTTTATATCCAAATGGAATGTTTCTCAAATTTTTGATGTAAGATAACTATACATAAACGTGGATTATTTTTTAAGCTTTTAACATGGGATAACTAGGATAATTATATATAGCCTACATTCATATACATTGTTTCTCGTACCTCTCATTTTCTTATTTAAGCGTACATCCACATGCATTATTTATTAGTTTTTCTAGTAGGATTACTATATATGGCTACATTCGCATGAATTATTTCTTACATTTTTATGTTGATAAGTACATCACATTTTTCATTTCTTTTTTAAAATGTATATTCACATGAATTGTTTATTAACTTTTCAACTTGAGATAACTTTATTACACTTCATGCCTTATATTTTTATTAACTAAATTCACATGTATTGTTTCAAAAAACTTTCCATGTAGGATATTAAAACCCTAAGTATATTTTTATTTTATTTTATCCAGTTAACTCGGATCAACCATTATGACCTAGGACTCGACCTTTTAATTGGGCCAATCCTAGACTTAGTTTAATAATTATGGTAAGGAGAGGTATTTTTTAAACTGCACCTTAGTTTTAGTACTCCCTACCTAAATTAAAAAATATACCTTAGACTTGTAGTCATCAATATTGTCGTAACCCATTTTTGGGCTATTCCCAAAATTTACTCGAAATAAAAAAAAAGGTTGATGTGGTGGAAAAATAAAGTTGAAAACTTTGGACTTATTCAAGAGCCTGATCATACCTCTATTGTGCCCAAACCTGGAGCAAAATGCAGATTGAAGGCTAAAATAAATGATTATCGGAAAAATCTGCATAAAAATTAAGTCGAAAGACATAATTATATTTTTAATAGTCCAATTTGATTTAATCATGGTCCAAATTAAAGTTTGATTATGTTTAGAAATTAATTTAGGGACCAATTGAAGGATTTAATTAAGTGCAAGGACTTAATTATACTTTAGTTAGGTGAAATTAATTTTATTGAGGGCTTAATTGGTGTAAAATTAAGTTTAGGAGCCTAATTTGAGTTAAATGAAGAAAATTGGATTTTTCAGGGATGAAATTTAATGTTTTACCATGTCAATTAATTGAAATTAGGGGTAAATTGCAATAAAAGTATAGTCATCATAAGATAAAGGATCAAATTAAACTTTTATAGAGAAAAAAAATAGGGACAGACGATGTGTCATGTGGTCCATTAGTGTTTCCAAACGAGGCGTCATTTGGTCGCTTTTTATTTTCTTCCCCAGCTTTTCTTCGAAAAATATTGCTTTAGTATCTTTGCAGATGTATTTAGTGTCTTTTTCCTTCATCAAATTTGATATGAAAGATATGAGTGAAGCTAGTGTAATATTTGATATTAAAATAATAAGGAGAGACAATGATATAATATTAACACAAGAACATTATGTAATGAAATTTCTCAAGAAGTTTGGTCACTTCTATGTGACACTTGTGAGCACTCCTTATGATGTTAACTCTTAATTCAAGAAAAATAAAGGCAATGTTGTTGCTCAATTTGAGTTTGCTGAGATTATTAGGAGTCTGATGCGTTTAATGAACTTCACTTAACCTAATATAGCATATGTTGTGTGTAATTGAGTTGATATACACAAAATCTTAATCATGAGCATTGGGCAACAATAGTCTAACTTATGAAATATTTGAGAGGTACCATGAATTATGGTATTCTATATAGTGGATTTCCCACTGTATTAAAATGATGCAACGATGCTAACTGAATTTCAGATTCAAATGAAATTAAATCCACTAGTGACTATATTTTTATTCTAGGTGGTGGTGTAATGTCTTGGAAATATTTCAAATTGTCGCGATAATTTTTTTCACGCTTCGTGCCCCGCCATCCCCGGAGGTAGAGACAACACGTGGTAAGAGGAGTGGTTTTGTAGTCCTAAAGTTACGTCTATAATTCTTAGGAGTCGCCATCTAGTATTAAGGTTACTAGAAAACCTAATGGTCTATGAGAATCTGGGTAAGGGACTTGTTGTGCACCCTCCCTAATTGTTGAATTGTTGTAAGCTGAATTGTAAGCTGAATACACATCGCCCCTAGTGCACCCTCCCTAAGGTAAGCTGAATTATTGTTTGATTGTTTTTTCTAAGCTACATTTTATTCATTGGTCTTTTCTAAAGCAAGAGATAGATCTCCCTTCGTGAGAGAGTTTCTACCTCATTGAATTGAAAACTTGACCGTTCTAGAGTCTGAAATTTAACATTGCATTTATTGTTCTTTAATATCGATGGTGTACTTTACAATGTAATTTTACACCTCGATAGCTAAAACAAAATAATATTAATATTTTTTGATATTTTGGCCAAATTCCAACAGATAATCATAAATTGGTTACGGTATCCAATTTTTTTTAAGAACATGTGAAAGATACAACATATATTTTTACAAAAAATATGCTTGGAAAAACCTTCAAATTCGACACTATGCACGAAAATAACATATTTTTTTATTTGTTTTTTAAAAATGTGATTTTTTTATATTATATTTTTAAAAAATAAAGAAAGAAAATAATCGGACTGGGTCTGACCCAACTACATGGGCTAACCCAACCAAGTTGGGCTAGGAGGGCCCAACTATGCTGGGCTTGGGTAGGGCATGGCCCAGCCAGCAGGGTTCGGCCGAGAACAGTCCAGCCCAAGACAAAAAAAAAAACATGAGTGCACAGTCAATTAATTCACACTACACTATTCACGTATTGCATGAACAGTGCAGAGTGAATTAATTCACTCTTGCACTGTTCATATATTACGTGAACAATAAGGGGGGTTAGTCGACGGTGACGAGAGGCTCACCTACTATTGTCACCGAGTAGAGGAGACTGAGGTGATTCTTCTTGTGGTGGTTGAGAGGAGCATTGATAAGGGCTGCTAGGCTGGGTTGTCGTTGTTGCTGCTACCGTTGTGGAGACGCCTTTGGAGAAGAAGAGTTAGGCCCGCAGGGGAGCTTCTGGCATGAGGAAAAGTCTTTGGTGCCAAAGGAAAAGCTGGTTCTCGTTAGACGGGGGGTGTAGCTAGAGCTGGCGAGGGAGACGAGTTGGTACTAGCCTGTTGCTGGATGTTGTTGTTGGGTTTAGCTCTGGTGACAGGCTGACGGTGACAAGGAGTGGCTTCTGGTGAAGAGAAAGAGGATGGGGGACTATTACTGGTGGTTATTTGTAGTTTTTTAGTTGTAATCTCTGCTATTTTCTCCTTCGTCCCTCGTCATCCCTCGTGTTCATTTTCTGCAAACTCCTACATCTATTTGTTTTTCTCTCTTGTTCCCGTATTATTTCATTCTCCTCCCCTTGGTCTGTAAATTTTCTCCCCTTTTATAGACTCAATTGTGCAATTTACAGGTTTGAGAGTGATGTCCAGGAGATAGTAGGTTGCAGCGGTAGGTTGCAGGGCATGGCTGCCGGTAATGCCTCGACAAACCTTTTTTTCACAAAAATATAAAATAGACAAAAAATGAGTTGTGATGAAAAGGAATTTTTCGAAGGGAAAACTGGGAAGAATGATGTTATTTCTTCAATCTTAGCTTCTGATTTCATTCAAAAAAATTTCGTCTCTGAAAATTTTGATTTTCTCAATTTAACCCAAATTAGGCTCCCAAACTTAATTTCTCACCAATTAAGCCCCTAATAAAATTAATTTGACCCATTTAGAGTATAATTAAGTCATTGCGATTAATTAAATCCTTCAACTCGACCCTAAATTAATTCATAAACATGATTACACTTTAAATTGGTCGGCGATTAAATCAAACTAATCCATAAAAATATAATTATGCCTTTTGACATAATGTTTACACAAATTTATCCGATAATAAATTATTTTAGCCTTGAATATGTATTTTCCTTCATTTTTAGGCACAAAAGAGGTACGATCGGACTTTCGAAAATATCCAAAATTTTCACCTTGATTTTTCTGCCGACGCCAGGCCCTTTTATTTTATTTTGGGTAGACTTTGGAGAATAACTCAGAAATGGATTATGACACTAATAAATTTTAATTACTCGATCCACCATGAAGTTAAAATTTATAGCATTGGAATCAACATGACATGAAGCTGATTGGTTGAGGAATTTTTTAATTGAAATTTCATCGGGGATAAAACCAATACCTTATATATCCATGCATTGTGATTGTGAAGCGGCCATATCCATTGCTAAGAATAAATCTTTCATTGATAAAAATTAACATATTCAGTTAAGACATGATGTTGTAAAACAACTACTAAAAGATAAAATTATTTCAATTGATTATGTGGAGTCAGAAATGAATTTGGTTGATCCTCTAACTAATGGTTGAAAAATGATATTAGAAACATCGAGGGGATGAGACTAATACTATAAAGTAAGAAATGTGGTAACCCGACCTATGTGATTGGAGATCCCATGAATTAGGTTTATATGTGTAATAAACAAATTTATTTATGATTTTACAGCGTTATGAAATAAGTCATTTTTCTATGATTTGAGAATAGTGCTAGTCTATAATTAAAGAGAGGAGGAACGATAAAGTTGTTAATAAGTTCCATATTACTTATGAATAACATTCAAATTACAATGAGCACTTGATTAAATCACTTATATGAGCGTGGAGTGGCCTATTAAGCGCTCATGAATAACCACGCATGTGCATAGCTTATTAAGCACAAAACCGAGTCAAACAACAAGATAATGTGGGGGTATAATGCGATTGATGAGATATCTAACTTATAATACAAATTATTTTGGTTTATATAAATTAAGAAAAGATAGTGGGCTCGCATGCATCAAGTTGAGCCGAGCAAGAGAAAAAACCTTTGATAACCCTCCCTGCACTCAAGATAACGCCTATACTTTTTGAAATTTTTGTCTCCAATATTAATTTATTTTTGATAACCCTTAAACTGAAATCATAATATTTCAAATACTTAAAAATTAAATTCTAACAGTCATGAAATTAATAGCTCTTTTGGTCTTTAAAACTCTTTACTGTTACAACTACTAAAACTATTTAATTTCTCAACATCTATATTTTATTAACTATTGTAGCAACCCTTTAAATTCCATAATAATTTTAAATTGGTTGTTACATGATGACAACCTATAAATACCATGGACTTTTGCAATCAAAGAGATAATCCAAACTCATTTTCACCGTGCACTTGCTAGTGCAGTGTTTCTTTTTTCTTTTACTCTTGTTCAAGTTGTTTATATTGCCCTCTATCATTAAGAAAGAGCTTGTTGGATACTGGAGAATACCCTATTGTTGGAAAAATATTCTTAAGAACAATGTCGGTGCACCTCAAGATTATCTCTGGACAAGAATTTCAACAAGTGTTTTATAAAGTTTATATTGGTTTAAATTTTATGTCAAGTTATTTTTACTTGCCATCAACAAGTTAGTATGTATGATAGAAAATTGTTCTAAATCAATTACATATACAAGTAAATTACTTTGGTTTATATTTATGCAGGCTATGTAATTAAGATCATGCCTTTTGTGTTAAACTAAACAATTGCCTAATCTCTAAAATACCCAGAAATCTACTACTGTGGATTGTTGTTCTGTCTTGCGCCCGTGATAGTTTCTGGTTTAGGCTACAAGCTGCTGCTATGATTGATTTTAAGGGCTGCTGTGTAGACTAATTAATTGTTGCTGCCATGAAGGAAGATCTGCAAGAATATTGTTTTTCTTGTGAAGCTGCTGCTGCTATTGGAGGAGTTTATTGTTGTCAACAAAATTAAAAAAAAAAGGCCAAGAAGTTGGTAGGTCTGTTTGGGAGTGTGGTTGAAATTGTTTTTAAAGTGTTTTTCATTCAGAAAATCCATCAAAATGATATTTTTTTTATTTTTAAAAAAATATTTTTGACATCAGCATATGAAAAAGCTTAAGTTATTAGATGAGGTCTTAGAATATGATTTATATTATTCTTTAACACACATCCTCAAGTGAAAGCTCTTTGGGCTTGAAACTTGCACAGATCCAGTCTATCTTGTGCTTGATTTTTATCAAATAGAATGGGGGTTGTGATATTCGAACTCGTGACCGCTGGGTCATCAAGGCTCTAATACCATATTAAAAAATCATCTCACTTAAAAGCTTAAACTATTATGTAAGGTCCTAGAATATGATTTATATTATTTCTAACAAAAATGATATAAAAGTACCAGAATTTTTTAGTTTAAAATAAAAAAAATAAAAAAATTCAAGTATTCTTAAAAATGTTTTCCAAACACATCCACGGACACCCCGAAGGGACTGTCGCTGCCAAGGCTGAAATGACTTGTCTCTATGACTCCTGCTTGGAAACACAGCCACTACTGCGGCTGCTGCTTCTGGGTATCGAGGGCTGCTGTTGTAAATCTTTATGAGCCTGTTGGCCAAGCAGCTGCACCGCCGTTTGGCCAAAATTTGAATTTTTTTTTTTTAAATGAAATTTTTTATGTGTTTTAAATCATTTTGATGTGCTGATATCAAAAATAATTTTTAAAAAATAAAAAAACATCATTTTGATGTAATTCGGCACGAAAAACACTTTGAAAAGCTACCGCAACCGCACTCCCAAACAGGCCTTATAGCTGCTGCTACTGCGTTAGCTACTGTAATTTTTCGTGGCTGCTGTCTGCCATCACAAGGCACTGCTGCTTGGAATTCTCAAGAGAAAAAAAAGGGCTTCTGTGTTTTTTCTTGTAATTAACCCAAGTTCAGCTGCCAATTATTGAAAACACTAAATCCAAAAACTTTGATATCAATTATTGAAGCACTTAGACTTTTCAAACTTTTTATATCAACTCATTTAAATTCTAAATATATTTTACACGATGATTACTCTTCCAACCATCTTAATTTAACTATATATGTAATTGAAAAGGATTTTGATAAAGACAAACACTTTGTAATAAATGATTCCTAAGTTTGGGAATGCTCGAGTGGTTATAACAGTTAGAGAATAATATAAATTATATTCAGGATCTCACTTAACAGATTAAGTTTTTAGATAAGATAAGTTCTTCGATATAATATCAGAATTTTTATTGACCCTATAATCACGAGATAAGATAAGTTCTTCGATATAATATCAGAATTTTTGTTGACCCTATAATCACGAGTTCAAATCTCACAACACTTATTCTATTTGATAAAAATTAAGTACAAGATAATACGAGTCTATACAAGTTTCAAATTTAAAATGTTTTCACATGAGGAGGTATATTATAGAATATTATAAATTATATCTGGGACCTCACTTAAACTTTTGGTTGTGATGATTTCTTGACAATAACAAATGGAAAAACTCTTTTGACTATTTCATCTTTCTTACGCATTATGTTCTCTGGAGGAAATGGTGCTACTTTGAATGGGTAACACATGTTGTTGCTGCCATCCTGCACTCATGCGATTCCACAATTAGGAAAGTTTTATTATGATTTGGTGATATGTTAATTAATCAGCACTGAATTGCCGTTATATAATATACAAAAATAGTGAGAGTGAAAAATACATGTTTCTATGTATTTTTTAAAAATAAAATTTACTCTAATTAACTCTAAAACTATTGTAAAAAACATATTTACTTTATATTTCTCTATTTTTTTAATCAAATAAATTTTTATTGTACAAAAATAAAAAATAAAAAATAAAATCAATCTAGACTTATCTAGAAAGAGTTAACTGTGACATCATCGTTTTATAACAAAATTCAAGAAGATATTTTAATAATTGAATTTTGTGAATGTATTTAAATTAGAAAAAAAAATCAATACAAGTTTTTAAATTAAAAAATACATTACTTTGTATTGTCATTATCTCCTTCGTATTTCTAACTATTAACAAATTGAATATATAATGTATATCGTGTAAAAAACATCATTATATAACTTACTAAAATTTAAATGGGTAACTTTTATATCACCAAGTCCTGCAAGGTATATCGTGCACAAATTTACCATTCCCATCATTCTATTCCAAACGCTTTGGGGTCTCTAAAGCTCAACAAAAAAATGTAATTAGACATATATAGGAATATGTCCATAGCCTAATGAGGCAATGAATTTTACTTTATCCAAACCAGTATTTAACACTTAAGTCCTTAGAGACTTTATGTTTTAAAAATAAGCTTGAACAATTATGATGGTCTAGTTAAACCATGAGAACACATGCAAAATACATTAAGTAGCTTAGAACTGGTTATTCAAGATAGTATTGTGATGTGTAAGATCCTACACATAATCTTTAGAAGGTTTGCAAATGTATGGCACAATAATTTGGAGCCAAGTTTCATTAAAGGCTTTAGTGACCTATATGCTAAATCAGTGGCACGATTTAGTATTAGTATACCTGTTAAGACAAGCCCTATGAAGCTATTTGGTGTCACCTAGTTAGAGGTGAGTCCATATGGGTGTGCTTGAAGAGGTTCAATGAGGAGATGCTTAAGGTGGAAGAATTGTTTGAGCTAGTTGCCTTTAAGGCCTTGATAAATTGGTAAGAATGTGCTATATTAAAAAAAAAGTTTATGCCTTACCAAACCAAAGCTTGCTCAAAATAAAACAAGTCATGAAAAATCATATACGGGTGGTAAAGGAAAGTGTGCTGTGGTATATGCCTTCTAATTTTATAAGAAGAGCCAATCTCAAAAACCTTTTAAGAAGAATCATTCTCTTAGAGGAAATCAAAGCTTGGAGAAAAACTCAGAAGGACTAGGACATGGTGCTTGATGTATCCTAAAGGTTAATCACTCTCTTGATTAAAATGAGATAACTCTTAAAGTGATCAAAATAGTCAAGACAGACACTTACCACATTCAATCAAGCCTCCCTCATATTTGTCACTAAAACTGTATCAAAATGTGCTAGTGGATAAGAATGAAAAGTTTTTTTAGAATTCAAGTACAATTTATATCCTTAACATACATTTCGTATTCTTGTTCTATATTGTAATCTCAAACTAGCATGATTTTCTAGTGGAACTATTGGACCTTACTATCTCTAGAAATGGTCATGGGCCTCTTGTCTTTCTAGTATAGTCTCTAGAGATGAAAGTAATCATGGTGTAAGTAGATTAAGTGATAAGATGAATTAAAAATACAGGAGAAACAAGGATGGATACTCACACTCTTCTAACGGCAATGTGGCCTATATTAGTGGAGAAATGTTAGGAGAGAAAAAGAAACAAACTCTAGCCAACATGGTAGTCTAAAACAATAGTAGGAGTGATGGTATATCAACCAAGAATACAATTCTATTAGATCATCCACTAAGAAAAAGATAAGATTTATCTTGCATATACAAAGGAGGGGAGTTAATGTATGTTTTATATATACCTTCCACCAATGTCTGCAGTACGTATAGGGAATTTTTTAGAATTCAGCCATATGTAGGAAAACAAAACATTTTTGTTTTTTGTTTTTTTAAATAATTTTTTTACAATATATCCAGACTAGGTCTGACCCTACTAAATGGTTTGCCTAGCCATGGTGGGCCATTCGGCCCAACAATCTTCTTTGATTGGGGGTGGACAGTAGGGAGTGAAAATCAAAGTGAACATTAGCGGTGTTCAGAGGAGAAGGAGGTTACCTGGTGTTGCTTTTGTGAAGAGAACATCCAGTTGGTGCCACAGGAGGTGCTGGTGGAGAGAAAGGTTGCCAGTGGTGGCTGATTGAAGAGGAGGAAGCAATTGCTACTGCGTGGAGAATAAAATGGTTGGAGTTACTGCTATTATTGCTAGAGGAGAAACAAAGGAAAAGAAGTTGTTACTATGTCTAGAGGAGGAGTTGTTGTTGCTGGAAAGAAGTTGAAGCTGCCGACGTTGGGGAAGAAGGCTGGAACTATTGTTGATAGGATTCTATCTTTCGACCTCAGAAATGCAACCAAGAACAGGGGAAACAAAGGAAAATTCAAGAAAGGAATTCTGTATATTGTTCAATCATAATGCCAAAATGGCTACTATGGCTGTTTATGAAGCCTTGCACCAACTGGTGTCACAACAGAAAATGAAAGTAAAATAGAAATTGCAACAAACTCACAACTAATTGACACGTGGACTCTAACTACTTACGTTTTCAATTTTCCCTCTCACTGATAATTCTTCTTTCAAATATCCAGCCAATAGTTAATTGATAATTTCTATTGAATCCTATCATTACCCACCCCTTTGAAACTAAGTTTACAAGAATTGGAAACTTATTTCACAGTAACAGGACAGACTGTAAGCAACTAAAAGAAACACACTGCATGATTCAACTGGAGATAATTCTGGAGTTAAAATTAGCTTCCCCTTGCGCAATGAACTCAGGAAATCTGGCTTTGATGCTCGTATAGTCTTCCCATGTAGCATCATCCCATGTATGGCCCTTCCAATGCACTAAAACATCCACTCCTGCAGCATGGCCACGTTTTACAAGTTTCCTCTCAAGAATTGCTAATGGTTCATCTTGCACAATTCCATCTTCAGTAACTCGTGGAAGGGTTAATGAAGGAATCACATGCACCCCTAAATGCTTCTTCAAACATGACACATGAAATGTAGGATGAATCTTGCATCCTGGAGGTAGTTTCAATCTATAAGCTACTGGCCCCAGCCTTTCTAATATCTCATAAGGACCATAAAACTTGGGCAAGAGCTTATGGTAAGAGTGATCAGCCAATGACTTCAACCTGTAAGGTACCAAACGCAAATATACCAAATCCCCAACCTGAAATTCCCTTTCAGATCGATGCTTATCAGCTTGAGACTTCATTCTATTTTGGGCTGCAAGTAGATTACCTTTGAGTAAGGACAACATTTTGTCCCTTTCAGCCAAGCTTCTGTCAACACTGGCAAATCGTGTAGTGCCTGATTCGTAGGGAGTAACTGAATGAGGAGGCTGTCCATACACCACTTCAAACGGGGTTAGCTTTGTTGATGTGTGATAAGCAGTATTGTAACTAAATTCTGCCCAAGACAGCCATGATAACCACCTCTTAGGCTGAGATGCAACAAAACATCTCAAGTAGGTTTCTAAGCACCGATTGACCACTTCAGTCTGCCCATCTGTCTGTGGATGGTACCCCAAACTCATCCTTAAATCTACGTCATGCAATTTGAAGAATTCTCTCCAAAAGTCACTAACGAACACTGGATCCCTGTCACACACAATAGAACTAGGCATACCGTGCAGCCTAAACACCTGATCCACGAAGGTCTGAGCAATGGTGGCAGCAGAGTAAGGATGAGATAAAGCAATGTGAGCATACTTGCTCAGTCGATCCACGACCACGAAAATGACAGATTTTCCTTGGCAAGGGGGTAACCCCTCGATGAAGTCCATTGAGATGTCAGCCCAAACCTTCTCCGGTATAGGCAAGGGTTGTAACAACCCTGCAGGTGATAATGTTTCATACTTGTGCTGCTGACAAGTGTGGCATTCAGCAACCATTTTTTGCACATCGTGTTTCATGCCCAACCAATAGAAACTGCGAGATATCCTCTGATAAGTCTTCAAGAATCCAGCATGCCCAGCTGTAGGAACCGAGTGATGAGCTGCGAATACTTTGGCTATCCATACTAAACCCGGACTAAGGACTATTCTGGAGTTATACTTGAGGAGGTCATTATCAATGTGAAACTTGATCAAATGATTAGCTGGTGACAGAGACTGTGAAGGTGATTGCTGTGTAGGAACATTTACTGCTAGCACTTGTTGTTTCTTGCTATTGATCCATGAATCCCCTTCATTGTACCTTCACAAATCATCCATCCAACTGTGATAAGGATAGGTAATTGCTAAATTCTCCATTTGTGGTTCAGAAACCTCCTGTCCAGTGGCCTCCATATCCCATGAAGGAGCTTGAGTAGGTGCTGTATGGTCGATTGGAGACCTTGATAAAGCATCAGCTGCTTTATTGTCACTTCCGGGTTTATACTGAATTTCATAATCATACCCCAACAACTTAGTAACCCATTTCTGCTGGAAAGGAGTGTGAACTTTATGGTTGAGGAAGTATTTGAGGCTATGGTGATCGGTCCTTATGAAAAAATGTCTCCCCTGCAAGTAATGGTGCCATTTATTTATAGCATGCACAATTGCCATCATTTCTCTCTCATAAGTGGAAAGAGCTCTGTTTTAAGGACCAAAAGCCTTGCTAGTAAACGTAATTGGCCTTCCTTCCTGCTGTAACACAGCACCTATACCATACCCAGAAGCATCACTCTCTATGATGAAAGGCTTTGTGAAATTTGGCAGTACCAATACCATGGGATATAACATCAGTTCCTTGAGCCTGTGGAAAGCAGTGGTAGCTTCCGAAGACCACACAAACCCATCCTTTTTGGTTAATTGAGTCAAGGGAAAACTTTCCTTACCGTAATGAGGAATGAATTTCCTGTAATAGCCCGTAAGACCCAGGAATCCCCTCAAACTCTTCACAGAAGTAGGGATAGGCCATTGTGCCACAGCTTTTAATTTGGAGGGGTCTGCAGCCACACCTTGCCTCGAGACAATGTGGCCTAAATATTCAATAGCAGCCACCCCAAAAGCACACTTTGACATCTTAACGAACAATTGATGATGCTTCAATACTCCCAAGACAGTATGTAAATGCCTTAAATGATCTGGCCATGAAATACTGTAAACTAGGATATCGTCAAAGAATACCAAGACGAACTTCCTCAAATAATTTCGAAAAACCTCATTTATCAGACCTTGAAAGGTTGCTGGGGCATTTGTCAATCCGAAAGGCATCACAAGAAATTCGTAATGGCCCTCATGAGTTTGAAAAGCTATTTTCTCAATATTCGCTGGATGTACTCTAATCTGATGGTACCGCTTCTTAAGTCCAGTTTGGAGAAATAGTTCGCCCCATGCAGCTCATCCAATAGGTCATCAATGAGTGGAATGGGGTATTTGTCCTTAATAGTCAGCTCGTTTAATTGCCTGTAATCCATGCACATCCGCCATGTGCCATCTTTCTTCTTGACTAACAAGACTGGTGAAGAGAAGGGACTATGACTATTCCTCATAAAACCAGCCTCCATCAACTCCTTGATACACTTCTCAATTTCTGATTTCTGAAAGGGACCATAAGCATATGGTTGAATGCTAGGTGGTTTGCAACCAGCAATTAGTGGTATTCGATGATCAAAATCTCTCATAGGAGGGAGAGATGTGGGAGTACCAAAAATAGCAGCAAAGGAGTCCAGTAGAGCTTGCAATTCTTGTTGCTGCGTAGAGGACAATTTATCAGTAAGTGTAGGTGCAGGTGTGGCTAAACTTCCACCTTCCATAGCACACAAGAACACCCCATTGCATCCTGAGAGTAATAACTTGTCCATTTGCTGACATGAAACTGGGATTCCATATTGAGGTCTAGCACTGGACAAGCAAATCTGCTCCCTTCCACACCAGAATTTCATAGTTAATGTTTCAAAATCCCATAAAACTGGACCGAGAGTTCTTAACCATTGCACTCCCAACACAATGTCACAGCCCCCCAGTTGTAATGCAAACATGTCTGAGGTATATCCATAGCTGCCAATGGCTAATGGCACAGCAACACACAACCCTTTGCATTGAACTTGCCCCCCATCCGCAATCATGACATCACAATTATAAGTTGGATCTAACTTCCAACCTAATCTCTTAACCATGCCAATATGTATGAAATTATGGGAGCTACCCGAATCTAGCAACACTATAACAACACAATTCTTGATAGTAGCAGTAATTTTCATGGTTTTAATGGCATTAGGAGCTGGGATTCCATATAACGCACAGGCAGTGATACAACATGCATTTACCTCTGTTATCTGCTCAATTGGTTGTGAATCCTGGGCTATTTCCTCCTCTTCTGAACTGTTATAACCCATATCTAACAATAATACTTGTTTTCGAGCACATTTATGTCCCCTCACAAACTTCTCATCACAATAAAAACAGAGGTTATTCTGCCTCTTAAATTGGACTTCCTCAAGTGTGAGTTTTTTGAAGGACATATCCTTGCCAGAGGTGGGCTCAATTCTAGTTCTAACAGGTATTACATCATATTGTAATGGTGATTGAGGTAATCGTGAGCTAGAATTACCAGAAGAATGTACCAACCTTAATTTCTGGAATTTAGCATCCACTTCATGAGCAAAACTCATGGCTTCGTGAACTGTGGCAGGTCACAGCAGCTTAACATCGTGCCTGATTACTTCTCATAATCCTCCAATGAAGCAGCTTAGCCTCAGAGTTGGGCTAAGGTCACGGATTCTGGTTGCCAATCTTCTGAATTCAGCAATGTAATCCTTCAAGGTCCCAATCTGACGAAGTTTAAAAAATGCTTCTGCAAAATCCTCAAATCCATGCGGGCCAAATTCCTTACAGAATGCCTTTGTGAAATCTTCCCAGTTGGAGAAGGAAGACGCATACTCCTCCCACTGAAACCACTGCAAGACCTCCCTATCAAAATGGAAGGAGACCATTTTAACTTTTTTCTCAGGTGGCACCGAGAAATAATCGAAATACTGCTCCGCTTTATACACCCATTCAATTGGGTCATCGCCATCACTGAACCGAGGGAAATCCATCTTAATGAAGGGCATTCGACCTTCAGAAGGATAGCCTTTCTCTTTTTCTCCTGGGTCAAACCCTCCTCGCCTGCGACTGCTTTCACCATCCTTTTCGTTACTTCCCTCAAACCGAGCATCGATTGATTCAAATTGCTTACCAATTGATGCGAATTTATCCTCAAGAAGTCGCTGCATAGACTCCAAAAGAAGCTGATTAGATTCCAAAAGAAGCTGATTCTTGGAACCCAAAGCTTCCAGCGCAGCAACATGAGCTTCCATGGACGCCGATCGGGTACGAACACTAGCACGGGGCATACACTGAAGGAACAGCTTGGAGGATCAAAGGCTCTGATACCAATGATAGGACTCTATCTTTTGACCTCAGAATTGCAACCAAGAACAGGGGAAACAAAGGAAAATTCAAGAAAGGAATTCTGTATATTGTTCAATCGTAATGCCAAAATGGCTACTATGGCTGTTTATGAAGCCTTGCACCAACTAGTGTCACAACAGAAAATGAAAGTAAAACAGAAATTGCAACAAACTCACAACTAATTGACACGTGGACTCTAACTACTTACGTTTTCAATTTTCCCTCCCACTGATAATTCTTCTTTCAAATATCCCGCCAATAGTTAACTGATAATTTCTATTGGATCCTATCAATTGTCGACGATGAGGAGAAGAAGCAGTTGTTGCTGCTAGAGCAGAAGGAGTTGTTGTTGCCAACATTGGGGAAGAAGGTTGGAACTGATGCCGATAATGATGAGAGGGAGAAAAAGATTGTTGCTTCTGTTTGTTTGCAGTCGGTTGCTCATACTTTTCTTGTTCCACTATCTGTATTTTTTTATGTTTCTTTTTTCGATATCCTCTCCTTCTTCATCTTTGTCCTTTCTTTCTTCTGTTCTTTTGTTTTTTCTTTCTCCATCTTCGCATGTATTTATAGGGAAGATGGTAACTCTTCAGCTAACCGTTGAGTGCAAATGATGTTTTTGCAAGTCGTCTCTTCCACTTCTGCAGTCATAAAGATGATGCTTGCATTGTTCAGACCAAGATACAGAACCTTGCATTGGTTGCCTTCGAGTTTTGTAGAATGACGCAATTTTTGACAAGTATAATTTGTTCTCTCAATTTATAGTTGTTCTAATTACGCTCTTAATTGACCTTGAAATTTTAATTTTATGCAATTATATTCTCGCCAAAACTTCAATAGCAGTCTCAATTTTACACGTCTTTTTTACTTTGGTCCTTGGTCTTGGATTTATACAATTTGATCATCAATTGACCATTAAACTTTTAATTTTGTTCAATTTCACCCCTAATTTCATCCAATTGGCTTTGTAAAAAATAAATTTAGTCTCTAAAAAATTCAATATTCTCAATTAATCTCGAATTAGGTTCCCAAACTTATTTTTTTTCACCAATTAAGCCCTTAATGAAATTAATTTGACCAATTTAAAGTATAATTAAGTCCTTGCACTTAATTAAATCCTTCAATTAGAGTCTAAATTAATTCATAAATATAATTAAACTTTAATTTGTCCTATGATTGAATCAAATTGGCTTATTAAAAATATAATTTTGCCTTTCAACCTAATTTTTATGTAGATTTATCTAAAAATCATTTATTTTATCCTTGAATCTGTATTTTTTTTCATTTTTTAGCACAATAGAGGTACGATTGGGCTCTTGAATCCCTCCAAAACTTTCAACTTGATTTTTCCACGTGAGCCCTTTTTTTACTTTTTTTTAGTTTTTAGGGAATAATCCAGAAATGAGTTAGGATAATCCTATGTTTTTTAATCAAACTATTTGTTTTTCTGAAAACCTAAATATTTTCTCGTGCTTGGGGATCAATCTCTCCCAACTCAATCTCCCTCCAAAACCCTTGTTAATTGTGATAATGTGCCCTTGTGTCTACATTCAGAATTTGTATGCGTGACTCCTGGGTAGTCGTAAAAATACATAGAGCTGTATTGGATGGACCGAGATGACTCTGGATTGGCCGAGAAAGTGGTTCTTTAGGTCAAAATGTCGGATCATTGTTAAGATACAAAAAGAGTTATGCCTTGTAAAATTGGCTATCGACAAAAGGATAAGAACAGGACAAGAAAGATGAGCCTTGCATTTCTTACCTAAGTAAGAGAATATCCACTTACTAGTAAGAATTGTCTATGCGACAATTCCAGAATATCCTCTGGAAACTAGTTATCATGTGGTTGAAAATTAACTTAGATTTCGGCTTTTCAATAATAAAAAAAATTATAATCAATTCAAGCTCGTCTAAAATAAGCTAACTATGACATCATCATTTTATAACAAAAATATTCTATAAATTGAATTTTTTAAATACAAGTATTCGAATTGAAGCCACATGGTAAATATAAAAAAATAAATCGCATAAAAGTAATTAATGGAAAAGTTGACCCCAAGTCAAAGTCTTTTATGACAATGATGGATATAGACTTTCTTTATGGAAATAACGTGTGGAAAATAAACCACCGATTAATGATACTAATAAGTCTTTAAATACCAATAAGAGATTGATATGGGTCTGTGAGTCCATTGTCATCGGCTATTTTCCACGATATGGGATTGTGGAATGGTCCGTGAGAGTACCATTGCTATCACGCGTTCTTTCCACAAGAATATATTTGCAAAAGGGTTCAAGTACTTTAATTTAATCAATATTTATCCCTAATTAGTTGAGAGAATGAATTTTCTGATGATAATTTTCCTAACAATCTTGTAGTTGTTTCTACGGGGATGGGGTCCCGATAGCTTGGCAAGTCCCCCTCTATAAAAAGCCTCAACCTGCAAGAGATAGTTAATATTGAAATCATTCGTCAGCTTCTGTATTCATTAGGATGGGCCTTTCTCTTCACATGTCCATTGTTCCAGTAATCATGATGGTTGTTTCCCTGCAAGTATGGCTGCCTCTTGGCTGCGTGGAGGAGGAGAGAACCGCTCTCTTGCAGCTGAAAGATTCTCTCAACTATCCCAACGGCACATCCCTCCCCTCCTGGACAAAAGGCGATGCCCGCTGCTGTGATTGGGAACGTGTTTGTTGCAGCAGCAGTACAGGTCGAGTCACTGAACTCTATCTTGTGGGAACAAGGAATGGGGAACTGGGAGAGTGGTACTTGAATGCCTCCTTGCTTCTTCCTTTCAAAGAACTCATCTCTCTCACCTTGATGGAGAATCAGATAGCTGGCTGGGTTGAGAACAAAGGTTCGCTATATTTTTATTGGATATGAAGAAATAAAACGGATTCTTGAAACAACAAATTAAATTAAAGATGATTTGTTGTTTTTGTTTAATTTAGTTGCATTATTGATATAATTACTGCTTTGATTTAAACTTTTTCAGCACCTCAAACAGCTCCTCCTCTCTAATCAATAATTCTTACGTTGATGCCGTGATGCTACCATTTCATTACCATAATTAAATTACTCCAATAATATCCTTTCATGTCTTAATTAATTTATATATTTATTTTTACAGGTGTTTATCAACCATTTAAAATGAGCAAGCTGGAGTACCTTGACTTGGGATATAATCGCCTCGATAATAGTATTCTATCATATATGGATGGGTTTTCGTCTCTTAAATCATTATATATAGATTACAATAGACTGGAGGGGTTAATAGATTTGAAAGGTTAATTTATTTTATATATATACTTATCCTTTTCTTTATTAAATTCAAATATGTTTTGTAGTGAATGAATTAACAATTATTATTATTATTTTGTATATCAAGAATGTTCGAGCAACTTGGAGACCTTGTATTTGAGCGGCAACAATATTACCAAAGTGGTAGCCTCAAGAGGTAAGTGATAATGATGATTCATATGCCCATTAATAATAATTATTTTTCTTTTGGAAAACCTTTGTGTACGTTTTTTCTGTAACTTGCAGGCTCGACCAATGTGAGTACTCTCTACGTAAATAATATCACAGCCTATGGAAGTAGCTTTCAGACGTTACTACAATCATTAGGAGCATTCCCAAACCTCACAAAACTTGATCTGGGCAACAACGATTTAAGAGGAAGAATATCAGGTGATGGTAAGTTTTTAGCTATGAGTGATATTGTTTGTTTAAATGAAAAAAACTCAATTTAAAAAAAATATTTTTTTCTTTCTAATAGAGTTGCGAAATTTGAGCTCACTAGAAGAGTTGAATCTGGACGGTTGTTCTCTAGATGAAAACTCCCTTCAAAGTCTCGGAGCAATGCCTTCTCTAAAAATTCTATCTTTGCAAGGACTGAGTGGCATTGTACCTTTCCAAGGTAAATTAACAAATCTCAACTTCTTGCTACGACTAGATGTGTCTTTATAGAATTCCTTTGTTATGTTTTGAACCATTCTCAAATCCATTAGAATTTAAATTCATAACATTTTAGCAGAATATGACATTTTCTAAACAAAACAAAATATGAAAAAATAACAATATTGTAAAAAAAATAAACAATATCCTTGATGAGATTATAATATTTTAAACTTGAATGTTTTTTTTTTTAATATGAATCTAATAAATAAATAAAAACTAATTATGAGTCAACTAAATTCACCAATCAAATAGAATTAAATTTCAAATTTAGAAATCATTATTATTATTCAATAAGTTGTTTCTTGGTGAATATAATTGATTGTGGTAGACTTTCTTAACCTTAAGAACTTGGAACTCTTGGATTTGAGTGACAACACTCTCAATAGCACCAACATCTTTCAAACAATCAGAACGATGACCTCTCTCAAAACTTTAAGATTTCAGCGTTGCAGTTTAAATGGCCAATTACCTACCTCCCAAGGTAATTTAATGTTGATGACTCTTACTTATCAGTTACTACAATCATTAGTATCAGTTTTTCAGTTACAAGCATTGTATCTTGGCCACACACAAATGTCATTTAACTTTTTTTTAAACAAATTTCACATATTAAAAATGTTAGTCTCTTAAAATATTAACAAATATCAACTCCATTGTTACTTATCACTGACCATAACAATTATAATTCCTCTGTTATGTTTTCACTGCCTATTAAACAAGTTTTGAATAATTCTCAAATCCATCTGATTCTAACAAAAAAAAAAACAGAGAGACAATTAAATTTAGAATTTAGAATTTAGAATTTAACTGCATTGAAATCCTTATTTTCAATATGTTGCTTCTTGTTAACTCTTTCATTTTCTTTATAATTAATTGCTTCTTCGTGATTGTGGCAGGCTTTCTTAACCTCACGAGCTTGGAGTTCTTAGATATGAGTGCCTCTACTCTCAATAGTGGCAGCATCTTCCAAGCCATCGGAACAATGACCTCTCTCAAAACTTTAAACTTGTCGAGTTGTAGTTTAAATGGCCAATTACCTACAGCCCACGGTAATATAAGGTCAATGACTCTTACTCTCTATCTTTCTCTCTATAGACAATCCGAGTTTAATTTTTTTAAAATTATAATGTGATCAGGCCTATGTGACTTAAATCATCTCCGAGAGCTATATATTAGTTTCAATGATCTCATTGGATTCTTGCCTCCGTGTCTGGCAAATCTGACATCCCTTCGACATCTAGATCTCTCTTCCAATCACTTGAAAATCCCTATGTCGTTGAGCCCATTATACAACCTTTCAAAACTCAAGTCTTTTTATGGTTCTGACAATGAAATATACACAGAAGAAGCTGATCATAATCTGAGCCCAAAGTTCCAGTTAGAATTCCTCTATTTGAGTAGTCGTGGACAAGTTGCAGGAGCATTTCCTAAATTCCTTTACCATCAGTTCAACCTACAATATTTGGATCTTAAGAACATCCAAATAAAAGGAGAGTTCCCAAGTTGGTTGATAGAGAACAACACATACCTACAAGAACTTTCTTTAGAAAACTGCTCTCTTTCAGGTTCATTCTTACTGCCAAGGAGTTCTCATGTGAATCTATCATTCCTAAGTATATCCATGAATCATTTCCAAGGCCAAATTCCTGCAAAAATTGGAGCTTATTTGCCAGGGTTACAAGTTTTATTAATGTCTGATAATGGTTTTGATGGAAGCATTCCTTCCTCGTTGGATAGCATGAGCTCGCTGCGACTATTAGACCTATCAAACAATGCTTTAACGGGAAGAATACTTTCAAACAATAGCTTGCAAGGGAAGATACCTGGATGGATTGGGAATATGTCTTCTCTTGAGTTCTTGGACCTATCAGGGAACAACCTCTCTGGTCCTTTACCACCGAGATTTGGTGCTTCCTCAAAATTAAGATATGTATATTTGTCTAGAAATAAGTTGCAAGGACCAATCGCAACGAAATTCTACGACTCCTCTGGGATATGGGCATTAGATCTTTCCCATAATAATTTAACTGGTAGAATTCCAGAATTCATTGGCAGGCTATCTAACTTGAGATTTCTACTATTGAGTCATAACAATCTTGAAGGTGAGATTCCAGTTCAATTATGCAGGTTGAAGCAATTATCCCTCATTGATCTATCTAACAATTATCTTTCTGGTAATATCCTCTCTTGGATGATATCTACCCAACCTGTCCTATACTACAACACTTCATATGATTCTTTGTCCTCATCACAACAATCCTTCGAGTTTACAACAAAGAATGTACCCCTTCTTTATAAAGGAAGCACTATCACGTACTTTACTGGAATTGATTTCTCATGCAACAACTTCACAGGAGAGATTCCTCCTGAGATTGGAAACCTGAGCAGTATCAAGGTATTGAACCTCTCACACAACAGTTTGATTGGCCCAATTCCACCAATATTTTCAAGGTTAAAGGAAATAGAGAGCTTGGATCTTTCATACAACAAATTGGAAGGAGAAATCCCTCCTCAACTTACTGGGTTATATTTTCTAGCTGTTTTTAGTGTGGCACATAATAATCTGTCTGGCAAGACACCTGCGAGAGTTGCACAGTTTGCTACATTTGAAGAGAGATCATATAAGGATAACCCTTTTCTCTGTGGACAACCGCTAACCAAATGTGATGTGGATATGCCATCATCACCAACACCGACATCAACTTCAACGAACAATAAAGATAATGGTGGCTTCATGGACATGGAGGTTTTCTATGTGAGCTTTGGGGTTGCATACATCATGGTGTTGTTGGTGATAGGGGTAGTTCTGTACATAAATCCATATTGGCGACGAGCTTGGTTTCACTTCATTGAAGTTAGCATCACCAATTGCTATTATTTTATGGTGGACAATCTTCCTATTAGATCCAAGTTTGGATTTTCATAGCCTTTTATCTTGATGGTACTAAGCCTTGGTGCATCTTTTTGTATTTTAGTTTCAAGATTTAAATAAGTTTAAAAGCACGCTCAAGCGATGTTGTATTAATTTTCATTTGTGTTTTGTTGTTCTTTTTAGCTTCTGTGTTACACAATCATTAAATTTAGGTTCATTGTTCAATTTAATTAAAAAACAAATTCACAACACAAATATCATTGTCTGCATGTACAGTAACTTTGACAATTTACAACAAATCTCTCTCATTAGCTCCTACAAATGAACTATCTGTGTAAACACCAAATTCCAACTTCTTAATAATCACAATCACATTACGAAGACAATGGCTTATCAAGCACAAACAGATTTTATTCAAGAAACCTAATGAATTAATCAATTTAACTTGTAAACACACAAATTACAATAAGATATGCCAAGCGTCTGATACAATAAAGATAAAAATCACCTAACAGCAGAGCAAGGCCATGTGAACTTCATGGTGTCTTGTCCAACAAGTTTATTCATAGATATGAAAGGGTACAACATAATTTCCATTCTAATTCATTCTCAAATTTCAATTTTCCACAATAAGATGTATAATCCAATGATTGTATTAGGAAGACCAAATACTAAAAAAAATGAAACTAATAAGTTTAACCAGAAGCTTCCTCTTTATCTTCCTCTACTGAATTCATCAAACAATACGACTTTGTCTTTGTACTTTTCTTTTCTCGGTCCTAATATTTCTCGAAGTCACAACTGATCTAAAGGCAAGGATGTCCTAAAACAATTTCAACAATTAAGCTTACATGATATATTTACATACTAAGCACCTTACCAGTTCCCGCTGAAGTTGCTGAATTTCCCACCTTGGTCAGCTTGGAAATAAGATAACTTGCTTAAAATGACTTGTGCCAGTGATCCATTTGGTAGCTCTCCTGTATGATTATTGATAGCCTTTAAGAATGTAAATAGTCTCTGATCCCAAATCATATGATTTATGCAGCCACTGTCCAAAATCCATGTACTCCTCTTTCCATTGGAAACAAATGAGAATACTTTACCTGATAGTTCTTCGTGGGGTGAATAGTTACTAACAAGGTTAGCAGAAGATTTGTTTTCCAGCATGTTCAGTATTTGTTTGCATTATTTGGCTGTGAAAGGGAAATTTATTTTCTTCCTTTCATCCACGTGTGATGTAGCATGGTTTCCCTTGGAGGTTTCAGCTTTGGTTGCTGCTCTTCTTTTGCAACAGTGTTCAGCTGTATACCCGGAAGTTCTTAGTGCTGAGGTTTTTTTTCTGTTTCACTTGAGCATATTTGTACTCATCAAATTCATGGCTCAGATTCTTCATGGTAGTAAAGTATGCTTTGTTCACTACGGGCAACGGGTCTTATAGTAAAGCATTTCTGCAAACAGCCGCATATCCCATAAGAAACTTCCTGGTTTTCTGTGTTTCCAAATTTGCTGATATTTCTTTTAAGTTATCTGATAGTGCATGTTGGAAAAGTGCAGAGCGCATCGCGTTCACCCCATAGGCCCTTCAGTTTTGTAAAATATGATCCGAAAGACATGGTGTCTTGTACACTCATAAATCTCATTCTCAACATTGAATAGTTAGACCATGTTTTGATGCACGAATCGTTCGTGCAGATCGAGCTACATTATTCTAGCACTTTAGCATTTGAAGATGTTGCTAGCAATTTCTTTACACATGGATCCTAGCAGCCAGATTCTAACCAGATTGTTGCATCTATTTCATTGTTGGCATTCTTCATGATTGCTTTCGTCTGGTTCTTTGATTGAACCATCTATCAATCCAATCTTATTTTTCACAGTCAGGGCCACGATCATTGATTGTCTTCATGTGTTATAATTATCTTCCACCCGTACAAAGATGGCACCTGGATAATATGAGTGATGAAGATAAAGTGGATGGTTTGGATTATCCCATTTTGCAGTTGAAGCCATGTCTTCTGTGAAGATTAGCTAAGATCTTATGTTATGATTGTTTTCGTTCCTGGATGACTATCGCTCTTATACCATGAAACAAATTTAATATGCAGAAAGTCTATATTGTCTTGAGCAACAAGGATTCCCATTATCCAACACAGAAGCTTAGGTAAAGAACCTTAGCTGTAGCAGAAAATCAATTTGCATAACCCATAAAATCAAGGTAATCAAATTCAAAAGCAGAAAATACTTGCAATTATGTCACTACCATCTCTAGAGATAAATCCTTAGCTATAGCTCCAGGACTTGTAATTACACCCTAAAGTAAAAAATGGTCCTAGCATTGCATATCAGGTGGCATCTCTTGCTGTACTTGGATTATTGAAACTAACATAAACAAATAGCCCATCAATAAATAAACACAAATACTTCTTTTGATTTGTTGTCTTAACCTATAATAATAAAACATGCAAATCAAAGTTATGAAACAATCTCATTTGTAAAAAAGGCAAAATATTAACTACTTTTCAAATTAATTAACTATTACCTTGAAAACAACATAATTGCCACTCTTATTTAAGAACCGGAGAGAACCGAAACAAATTTTTGGTTCAGTCTGATTCAATCAGTTTCAGACTCTTAAAACCAAAACCAAACCAAATTTTTTTGGGTTTTCAAATTAGTTAATTCAGTTTTATTTTCTTTGTTGGTTTTTTCAGTTTATTTATTTTGATTTTCTCGCTTTAATTGGTTTTCTCAAGGTTTTTGCTCACCCTAGTAGTTTCTATGTTAAATAGTAAGAGGGTGTCAAATTATACCAACAAAATTCAACTACAAATGAATTTATAGGTGCCTTTCATGATGGCAGAGTAATGAATCTGTGACTATCAAAACATGACAGTGAAAAAGATATTTCACTGATTGTACATAAGCTTGTGAGCACTTGCAGGATTTGCTTGATCTAAAACTTTAGTAACTGAGAGTATTGAGCTGTCTTAGATTGAGTTTCCCGGCTGATATCACCATGTAATGTCGAATGCCAAAAACGATTCCCTTAAGGCTTGACCCTTGCTCATAGGGCACCAAATCCTGTGAACGCAGCATTCTGTCGACAACACTCCCTGTTGAAGATCATGGATATCAAGACTGCAGCAAATTGAAGATTAGAGCATTGAGTCCTAGTTTGTTTCTAGTATTAATGTTTAGATTAGTATTGAATTAGCTGTAGGGTATTTTTCTAATTAAGATCATGTTGATCATGTTTTCTAGCTTAGGTGCAATTTGAATTCTAGGACTTATCTAGTACAAGAAGAAGTTGTAATCAACTATAACTCTTGTAAACATTTCAATTTTTGCTATAAATAAAGAAAAGGGATGGCAGTAACCTTACCTCGATTATGCCCCTTGATATCAAAATTCTGTTCTTGAGTGTTCTTCAAAATCTGGGCAGTGTTTCTTGCTTGTTCTTCATTTCTGGGCAATTCCAGAATTTAATTTGAACAGTGACGGTTTTAGCCAATAAAACAGTTTTTGTTGACTTTTGTTGACTTTGTTGATTTTGATTTCTACAATTGGTATCAGAGCAGATTGTTCTTTATGGGGATTGTGTGAAACACGAGTGTTAATTTGTGAGGTCAAAAGGGAAAATCAAAGCTTCACAGCTTTGAAGGGTTCTTGAAAAACAAAGGTGTCTGGGCATTTTTTTTGTGCATCTGTGTGTGCTGTGTTGCAATGGAATCAGGGGCAAATTTTCCAGCCAAAACACCCACATTCACAGGAGTGAATTATGGTGTGTGGGCTGTAAAAATGGAGACTTACCTGAAGGCGTTTGATCTGTGGGAATATATGGATAAGGACAAGGTTCCAACTCCCTTAAACAATAATCCAACTATGGCTCAAATAAAGTTCTTTAATGAAGAAAGAGCCAAGGGATTCAAAGCACTTAGTAGCATGCATAATGCAGTAAGTGAGGAGATTTTTACAAGGATTATGTCTTGTAAAACAGCCAAAGAAGCTTGGGACAAGCTAAAGGCTGAGTTCCAAGGGGATGAAAAATCAAGGAAGATGCAGGTTATGAATCTGAGAAGGCAATTTGAAGCCTTGAGAATAAGGGAGACAAACACAATTAAGGATTTTTCTTCCCAAATTTCAAAGCTTGTGAATCAAGTGAGACTTTTGGGAGAAGATTTCCTTGATTCAAGGATAGTGGAGAAGGTTTTGGTGAGCTTACCCGACAGGTTTGAACATAAGATATGTTCCCTAGAAGATTCGAAAGATTTCTCAGAAATCAGCCTTCAAGAGCTGATTAATGCTCTACAAGCAGTGGAGGAGAGACACTCTTACAGACATCAAGAGTCAAGTGGTGAAGTACTTGTGGCAAAGGTGAAAGACAAATACCATGCTAAAACTAATTTCAGAAATAATTCTGAAAACAGAAGAGAGAAGGGCAGCAACTAGAAGCTAAGCAATTGGCAACCATCAAACAGAAAAGGGACTACCTCAGGAGTGGAAAAGAGAGAAAATTTTCCTCCTTGCAAGTATTTTCAGAAGACAAATCATCGTGACACTTGGTGCTGGCTCAAAAACATCCAGTGTAGAAGATGCATAGAATTCGGCCACATGCAAAAAATTTGCAAGAAAACTGAGGTTGCAAGGATTGCACGGACTGAAGAAGATGCTGAGGAGAAAGAAGAGCAATTATTCATGGTAATTGCAGAACAAACATGCAACATAATTGGGGTAAAATCTTCACTTTGGCTCATTGGTATAGTAGACTTGATGAACACTTGTTGAACTTGGGATTTGAAAGAAGTGCAAATGAGGTGACCTTGTATGTTAAGCATGTTGATAAACATGTATTGATGGTGTCAGTCTATGTGGATGATCTGCTAATCACAGGGGACAAGAAGCAGCTGATTGAAGAGTTCAGACTGAACATGAAAGAGCAATTTGAGATGAATGAGCTCGGCTTACTGTCCTATTTTCTAGGAATGGAGGTAATTCAATCAGAACAAGGATTTTTTATTTGTCAAAAATCCTTTGTTCAGAAGATCTTGAATAACTTTGCAATGTCAAATTGCAAATCAGTTTCAACTCCTATGATACTAGGACTGAAATTGGTAAAAGATGATGGAACATAAAAATCTGATGGAAAGACTTATAGAAGCTTGATTGGAAGCTTGTTATATTTAACCATCACAAGGCCAGATATTGTATTTGTTGTTAATTATCTTTCTAGGTTTATGCAGGAACCTAATCAAACACATTTCATGGCTGCCAAACGTGTGCTAAGGTATTTGTAGGGGACTAAATCTCTAGGCCTGAATTTTGTTAAATCCAAACCTGTCAGCCTTGTTGGTTATACTGATAGTGATTGGGGAGGGAGTGAGTGCATGATGAGCACCTCAGGATACTGCTTTGTCTTAGGTTCAAATGTGTTCAGCTGGATTTCTAAGAAACAATCCATTGTTGCACATTCCACAGCTGAGGCAGAATATGTGGCAGCTTATATGGCAACAAAACAGTTGGTTTGGTTAAGGAAAATGCTTAAGGATCTTGATTGTGTTCAAGTCAATCCTACAGTCTTGCTATGTGACAATATGTCAGCCCTAGCCATTTCAAAAAATTCAGTTTCTCACAATAAAACCAAGCACATGAAGATCAAGTACCATGCATTGAGGCAATTTCAACAAGAAAGGGAGTTAGAGATGAAATACTGCACATCTAAGGAACAATTGGCTGATTTCTTTACCAAACCTCTAGCTAAAGACAGATTTGAAGAATTAAGGAAGAAGATAGGAATGTGCAGTCTTGCATCCAAGGAGGAGTGTTGAAGATCATGGATATCAAGACTGCAGCAGATTGAAGATTAGAGCATTGAGTCCTAGTTTATTTCTAGTATTAATGTTTAGATTAGTATTGAATTAGCTGTAGGGTATTTTCCTAATTAAGATCATGTTGATCATGTTTTCTAGCTTAGGAGCAATTTGAATTCTAGGACTTATCTAGTACAAGAAGAAGTTGTAATCAACTATAACTCTCGTAAACATTTCAATTTTTGCTATAAATAAAGAAAAGAGATGGCAGTAACCTTACCTCGATTCTGCCCCTTGATATCAAAATTCTGTTCTTGAGTGTTCTTCAAAATCTGGGCAGTGTTTCTTGCTTGTTCTTCATTTCTGGGCAATTCCAGAATTTAATTTGAACAGTGACGGTTTTAGCCAATAAAACAGTTTTTGTTGACTTTTGTTGACTTTGTTGATTTTGATTTCTACACTCCCCACTTGAAATGGATGACCACCCGACTGAGCAAATGAATCAAAGCAGTCTCGAGATTCCAAAAAACAATTCATCTCTACATATACTCTAATCTTAAGCGTCCAGCATATGCCACAATGCTTGATTAAAGTCATTTGATTACTCTCAGACCAGGTCTCTGATGTTCCAAAAGTGTTGTACAGAAAGCTAGAAAACCTCGTGTCTGAGTAACCACATATGTGAAGGTAAAAAACACTTCCTCTAAATTTCATCGAAAGATTTCTTCCTGTAAATTCCATTAACAACACCAAAGTCCATCTTCATTGATGAATTACACACGTGAAAAATTTAAAGAAATGACCTCATAAAAGATCAGCATAAGCAAAAATGAAAACATAGCATATTTTTTATCCTTCTTTATCAGAAAATTTCCATGGCTAAAAGAGTTTTAAGGGCGGATCATTATGATGTTCATTTGTTGACACCAAAAAACACTTTCCTTTTCTA